>ML809140.1:76257-171283 GCA_009831015.1 Picea engelmannii | reverse complement strand
TGTGTGTGTGCACATCACAATACTCAGAAATAAAATTATGCAATTTAACAACTCCAACAACAACTCCAACCAAAATCTCATATTCCTCCCAACTYGTCGACCCAAGGAATGAACCATTTGTTTATCAAGGTTAACCCAAGGGATGTATTGTCTGTTTATYAAGGCTRACCTAGGGAATGATCCATTTGTTTATCAAGGTCCCCAAYGCAGTTGGATAGGACTCTRAGACGTGGTTCCAGAACTCTRGTTGCTAAAAAAGGAGTCTTGCATTATGTTTTCTTCAAAACTGTCAAAAATTTGTGGGTATTATGCCTGCATGTTTTCTTCATGCTCCCATGTAGCATCTTCAGGACTGTAGCAGGTCCATTGAACCTTTACCAACCCTATGGATTTATTCATGAGCACTTTGAATTTCTGGTCCAGGATGTGTACTGGTTCCACCCGAAAATCCCCTTTATGCTCCACCGAGATCTCATTCCAACCAATTATGTGGTTAGGATCAGGAACATATTTCTTCAACAATGACACATGAAATACATTATGCACTCTCATGGATTCAAGCAATGCTAGCATGCATGCAACTGACCTAATATTTTCTAATATTTCAAAAGGCCCACAATATCTTGCTGCCAACTTCAGACAACTTCCTAATCTTAGTGAACTTCTCTTTGCCTTCACTTTCAAAAAAACATGTTCTCCCACTTTAAAGTCTCTGAAAACTTTGTTCCTGTTTGCATAACTTTTCTGCCTATCTTGGGCAGCCTTTAAATTTTGCTTTATCTTTGTCATCTGCTCTTCCATTTCCTTTAGCAATTCTGGCCCAACAACTGCTCTATCTGTTGGATTATCCCAACTCACTAGAGTGTTACATTTTCTGCCATACAATGCCTCAAATGGACACATTTTCAATGAGGCTCGATACCCATTTTTATAGGAAAATTCAACTAAATGAATATAATATTCCCACTTTGATGGTTGATCCATCACATACATTCTGAGCATGTCCTCAATTATCTTGTTAGTCCTTTTTGTTTTCCCATTTGACTCTGGATGATACGTTTTACTGAGATTTAAATTTTTTCCAAAGCCTTTGAACAAAGCTTTCCAAAAATTGGACGTAAACTTTGGATCCTTATATGAAATTATTGATTTAGGTACCCCATGTAGCCTAACAACTTCTTTCATGTAGATATATGCAATATTTATTTCCATTTGTGTAGTTTTTACTGGAATAAAATGTGTTGCTTTAGTCAATTTATCCACCACCATCATGATGGAATCATGTTGCTTCATTGTTCTAGGCAGCTTAGTAATAAAATCAACCATGACAACTTCCCACTTCCATTCTGGAATGGGAAATGGTTGTAGCAAACATGTTGGGTGTCTATGCTTTGTCTTTACCTTTTGGCATTCTAGACATTGGGCTATGTAACTAGACACTTCTTTCTCCATTCCTGACCAAAAGTATTGGCTTCTTACTGCTTCAATTGACTTCTGATATCGTAGGTGCCCGACATATGGCACATTGTGTGTCTCCTTCAACACTGCATTTTTCATTTCACTAGAATTGGGCACATATAATTTCCCCTTGTACAAGAGAATTCCATCCTATTTCAGCTCATAATAACTAAATTTCTACTGAAAATTACATTGTTGTAATGCTTTTTTTATTTTCACATAGTGTTGATATGAATTTGTTGCTGCAATAATTTTGTCTTTTAGATCTGTCTTGTACATGTTGATGGATGAAACATGCACTATATGAGCTCTCATGTTGAGTGCATCAACCACTTGATTTTCCTTTCCCTTTATATGCTTAATTTCGAAGGAATATTCACTGAGAAACTACAACCATCTAGTTTGTATGGCATTTAGTGTTGGATGTCCAAACAAATTCTTCAAATCACAGTGGTTTGTCCTTAGCTAGAATTTCTTACCCATAAGGTAATGCCTCCACATTTTCAATGCATTTACAATTTTTGCTAACTCCAAATCATGTGTAGCATAATTCCTCTCATGCTCTTTTAATTTTTTGGACTCATAGCATACCACATGGTCCCTTTGACTGATAAATCCACCAAGTCCTTCCTTGCATGCACCGGTGCACACAAAAAAATCTTCATTTGGATCTACAATCTTCAAGATTGTTGCACTTGTCAATATTCCCTTCAACTGTTGAAAACCCTCTTCACACTTGGAAGTCCATTCAAGTTTTACTCCCTTCTTTTACAAAGAAGTGATTGGACTTGCCATCTTTGAGAACCCTTTTATGAATCTTCGGTAATAACCAACAAGACCCATGAATGATCTGACCTCTGTCACATTCTTTGGCACTGACCATCCTCTAATGGCCTATATCTTCTCAGGATCAACTTATATCCATGTTGTTGATATTATATGCCCCAAGTAGTGAATCTTCTTTTGATAAAAGATGCACTTACTTAGCTTATCATACAATCTATGCTCTCTTAAAACTTACAACACCACGTTCTTAAATGTTTCTCATGTTCCTCTTTTGATTTAGAGTAGATGAGGATATCATCTAGGAACACAATTACAAACTTGTCCAGGTACTCCCTGAACACTCCATTCATCAAACACATAAAGACTGTTGGGGAATTTGATAGTCCAAATGGCACTACCATGAATTCATAATGCCCATATCTTGTTCTGAATGTTGTCTTATTGATGTCTTCTTTATTTATCCTTACTCGATGATAGCCTGATCTCAATTCAATCTTCGAAATGATTATCGCACCTTTCAACTAATCGAAAAAATCATCAACTCTTGGCAAATGATACTTATTCTTTATGGTAACCTTATTAAGCTTCATGAAATCAATACAAAGCCTTAAGGTTCCATCCTTCTTCTTCACAAAAAGAACTGGGACTCCCGAAGGCGACACACCTGGGCATATATACCCCTTCTTCAAAATTTCTTCAAGCTTCATATACAACTCTTTTAGTTCTGGTGTGCCCATTATGTAAGGTGTCTTAGACATTGGGGCAGCTCCTGGCACCAAATCAATAGAGAAATCAATGTCTCACTTTGGTGGAAATCCTAAAATTTCTCTAAAAACATCTTCAAAATCCCTCAAGACCAAATGGTCTTCAATGTTTGCCATGTTGTCTTTGGATGCCTCCTCCATATGGTCTACAAACATCTGACATCCCTTCCTGAAGCTCTTCTTCAACTGCATAGTTGAAATCTCTCTAACAACTACATCTCTTGGAAGGCCTTGAATCTTGCCTTGCTTCCCTTCCTCATCAAGACATGTGATTGTCTTTTTGCAATAGTCTAGGACAACATGACGGTTTTCCAACCAATCCATGCCAATTAGACCATCATATGAACCCAACGGTATGATTTTCACATATACCTTTGTGCTAAGTCCATTAATGTCTATCGGACAATCTTTAACCAACTCATTGATTTTCCTCTTAGCCCCTGTGGCTAACTGAACTAACCAAGATTTATTATGCTTACTTATTTGCAAGTGAAATCTTTCAACAATGTTAACATTTATGTAATTATGGCTAGGTCCAGAATAAATCAAAATTGCTATGGGTTGGTTGTCAATATTACCTTCAACTTCGATCATGGGGGATTGATACTCCGTCTGCTTGTTGTCCAAGGCTACACAAATCCTTGGCATGTTTCCTCCCATGTATTTCGTTGTTTCAGCCTCCTTAATGTTGTGGAAATTACTCATTTTTTCTCCTATGTGAGGGAAGTCCCTATATAAGTGATTTCCCTCACATCCTCAACATTGAACATGTTGTTTCCTTGGCCTTTTACCAAATGAATATGCATTCTTTTTCTCATTTTGGGTTGCCTGGCCTTGCTAATTTGCTTGGGAATTATTTCTGAAAAAGGGTGGCTTAAAACCTTTCTTTCTTTGATCCTTTTTCCTTTTCATATTGTCATTCCAAGCCTTTCAGAAAATTGGCCTTCCTTTTCTTTGCTCATAAAGGTGTCTCTCTCTCCTTATGGTTTCCTCCAAGGTCTTAGGGTTTCCATATTGTATCTTTTCACTATAGAAGGAAGGTAACCCACTTAGAAACCTTTGGATTTTAATACTCTCATCTTTGATTAAGTCAACATACTTCAACTATTCAAAGAACTGCTTCTTATATTCCTCTATTGTCATGGTTCCCAACTTGAGTTCAAAGAACTCTTTCATTTTTCTTTCAAAATAATGCTTAGAAAAATATTTCTCTTGGAAATATCCTTTGAACTGCCTCCATGAGATCCTCTTCTCATCAAGGTTCTTGGCTTGCTTAAGTTGATCCCACCACATCGCTGCATTTCCTTGCAAGTGATAGCTGGAAATTATATCTTCTACCCGGGATGGGTAATCATGTAGCTGGAAATATTTCTTCATTTCCAACAACTAGGCCTCTGCCTCTTCTCCTTTCCTGTGTTCACCATTGAAAGTAGGTGGCTTGATTTTCCTGAGTTCACCTTGCAAGATGTCTGCCTTAGGCCTTCTTCTTTGCCTCCGAACAAGAGACACACTTGGGATACTCCTTAGACCTGAACTTGCATGCATTATTCTAGTGGACTACCTTGGAGAATGATGGCATCTGATCATGCTTCTTGACTGCTTATCATTTCCATGATCATCCTTTTTTCTATGGGATCTAGATGTCGATACCTGTTTAGCACTAGTTGCTTGCTTGGTGCCGTAATATTTGTTAAATTGCTTATGAAACATGTTTAGGATCTAATGTATCTCTTCCTGAACCTTCATAATCCTCTCATTATCATCTCTATAGCTATGCACTTCCCTATGCAGGCTTCTCATAGTGACAAACTCTTGCCTATCTCTTCTTCCATTTGACTCTGTCTCGGCATTCCCCATGCTGAGATGCATCCCTCTGATCTCTTCCTCATGGGTGTAATATCCCTGATCATATTCCATAACTCCATTCCTCATATAATAACTAAAGGTTCTTTATGTACTTTTAATTCTGCAAGAAATGTGCATGTAATAATTACTATTAGAACATGTGTATTATAAAACATTTCATTAATTAGAATACATGTTGTTTCCTCATCAATTCATGAAAGACACGTTGCATCAATTAAAAATATGATTCCTTATATGCATTCATCTCTGAAATATCTTTCCAATGGTTGTACTCATGCCTCAATCTAAATTTTGAGTGAAAAGTTACAACAATTTCATGTTGTGTTTCCACTCTTTTACTACTAGGGAAATCTATTTATTAATTTTTGGAATATTTTATTACTCAATTCAAATTTTTGGGTGGAAATATGTCTTCTAATCCTCAATACCTTTCCAGAGACTATTCACTTTCTCAAATCTGAGCTCCGAGTTGAAAGTTATGGCTTCTTGAAAAAATCATTTTCACCCCTTTCTGTGCATTTTCTTTACTAGTGCAATTTTATTGAAATGCCAACTTCTGTCAATTGCAGAAGAAAATATTACAGGAGCTAGAGAAAATTTTGTATCATACATAGATAAAAATAACAACAACGAATTTATAACAACTCTTATAATTTCAATATGATGTTCCAGTCAAAAACTACAACAATCTGGAATCTGCAACTTTGTCCCTTTTCACTCCTTTTTTTCTAGATTTTTAATTTTTAGTAGAACTAGTTATCTCTCAATATGTGCACTTATGGAAAAATTTCACAAAACCAAAGTTGTTTGTCTTGATGAGCATATAAAAATTTGACTAAATAAAATTTTCCATTTTTGTGATCTATGGTCACTTTTCCTTCTCCGAAAACCTCAAAAATCCCCAAAAGTGGCCCAAAATAGTGGATTTTGGCCTATTTCAGTGTCCCCATTCCAATCCCCATATGATTTATTCATTTCCTTCGTGGGTTATTACTGTGTATAATTTTTGGAATTTCCCCAAGAGTTTCGACTTAATCTGGACTTATGTCAATGATATGGACCCAAATCTTTAAAAAACACTATTTTGAAATTTTGGCCAAATTCAAGCAGAATTGGCCAAGGGTCCTATATGGCGCTTTTGTAGAAATCCTCTCTACAGAAAAAACCAATAAGTTTCATTACAATTTGTTGTAATTTTATCTAGTTATGGCCAAAATAAGAAAATGGCTCCATATTGTTTTTTTGAAACTATGGAACAATTTTGCATATGTGCAATCTACGTCGTCGATCTCAGGTTGGAAGCAATTTGGACAATTGATCTACTCTATATCATCCATTGACGACCGAATTTCTCCATTGGCACGCATGATACTTCCCCAAACTACCGATCCAACCAGCAACCATCGACCCAACTCCCCGACGACCGACTTACACACAACTCCAACCTGACCGACTTAGTCATCTGTCATTGGCCATCGACAACCTTCATTGGCGAATGGAACTCTCAACAACTTCAACTGATGCCCAACCATCATCCCATCGATGATCAACGATCCCCGATGGTTGTTGAATACACTTTCCCAAATCAACCAATTTGACCATCGACCACTTCTATTAGCTGACGTGGCAACTATTGACATGGATTGACACATGGATGTTGATGTGGCATGACACATCATCCTAAGGTGTCAACTTGGGTGATGTGGTATGACACATGGATACTAATGTGGAATGACACATGGATGATGGCTTCATCATCATCCTTCCCCCATCGACCATCGACCGATTCTCTTGAACCACCAAACATTGTTTCGAATCGGTCGATGCCCAACCATTGGTCTGTTGGTCATCGACCACTTCTCTTGCTTGAATCGAAATACTTAGCCAAATTTGAATGACCTCCGACCATTGACGACTTTCGTCGGTGATTGAAAATACTTCGACAGATTTGGCCAACTCTCGACCATCGACCATCGACAGTCAAAGATGTCTTATGACTGAACCAAAATCTTAGTCATTTCCGCCGACCCAACCATCGGTCATTGGCGATTTCTCTTGGTGAACTTTAATAGTTAGAAAAAAAATCGTCTTTTCTCTGATTGATCTAGACCGTCGATTTGACCCCTTTCACAACCTCTGATTTAATCCTGGCCATTAAACTCATCAACCTTCCAAATGGTTTAATCCTTATGCATTTTTAAATTTATCATAGTGAATCTCAGTCATCAATCATGACATCAAACATGATCTCAATCGTCGATTCTCCAAATTGACTGTAACTCTACAGGTGGCCATTAAAACTCAAATTTTGATCATTCAAGCTAAAATTTCGATCTGCAACTTCACCACTCTACTCCATTAACCCTCTCAAACCGTATGGAGTCATTAAAACTTGGATTTCACTCACAGAATTGGGGATTTCTCTCTAAAATCTTTGTTTTTCCTCAAACCCATCACAGACAAAATCTGTAATGACGAATTTCATGAATTCACAACCATCTTGGCCCATACAAGCCTGATGTTTGAACCAGAGCTATGATACCATAATGTAACGTCCCATAGCCCAACTGAGGGACATTATAGTGCAGAATACTCATAAAAATGAATTTTTTTGCTAACTAATTTAATTCATTTACAATTAATTCATTTCTTGTAGCTTTCAACTACAAATTAAAACAGATTTAGCTAATGTCTAGAACCATAAAATAGATGCATCTACAACATGCTAATAATCAACATGAAATGCAACTTAATCATTGACACAACAACATATAAATCATTTGTAAATACACAAAGTTCATGCACAACAAATAACTCATGAAATAACACAACAACAAGATAAAAAATGTATCTTTAAACAAGAGTTGTGCAACCAACTGCTTGGGATGGACATTCCACCCAACCATAGATTGATTGTTCCAAATATCAACATCCATTCACCCTCGAGTTGAGGCTAGCAATCCACAAAAGAGGGTGGTCTCTCACAGTCCACTCACGGCTCATAAAACTCACAACCCAACTAATATTCTCCTACAACTATCCTAATTTTCCACCAGTTCTATTCCTCTTGACCCATCCAACCCAAGGAATGTACCTCTTCACTGATCTAATTCCCTCAGGCATCCCATTCCTTTATCAGGTTCTCTCTAGTACAAGCAGTTAGGAATCTTTCAACTGGGAACTCAAGGGAAACTACTGCTAGGAAAACTATCAACAAACCAACAACACACACTTGTTGTTTTAGTGAAACTCACACATGAGTTCACTCTTCAGGCCTGACAACCTGGATCTTCAGTTTTCCAACCCCAATTCCCTCCAATTACGCTTTAGCATACTCTATAATTCACCCTCCATAGCTCCACCAGCTCCAAACTCTCTTTCTTGATCTCTACTTACTCCTCATGCTCAAAACTTGACTAACTAAAATTGATGTCCCAACCCATATGGATTTTCTCTCTTTGGATTTCTTTTCTTGACTCACACTCTTCCCCAAGATGATTGTACTCAACCCCCATGTGCCCAATAACTTTGGGATGTGACCACTCACACCCACCCTCTTACATGTATTCAATGATTGGCTTTGGGAACACTCAATCATAAATGGTACGGTTCATATACAAATAACAAATTTAAGAAAATGGATTGAATTAATATACATGGGTAATTCCCCCCCCTTAGATCCCTCTTGGCCATTATCCTAGACACTCCCCCCTCTTGTGGATTAATTCATCCCCCATCTCTTGTCCATGTTCCCTTAGCAACTGGCATCACATTTTATTATTAAAACATTGAAATACAATTCACATATTGCATCGCTTTGGCAATAGCCACACATTATATCTACATAAGCATTAATTAAACTGAGGATTATAGTGGGGATGTTAGAGGATCCTCATTTAAACTTAAAGGATTGCCACATATATGTTCTTATAAGTTTTATGTCAATGTAATACAAATTTGGTCTCTTTTATTTAAAAAAAAAAAAGAGTTTGAGATTGATCCATATATTCATGTCTTGAATAGATAAGCATAATAGATGTCATAGTTAGGGGTAATTGCTTTAGGTTTTGTAATGACATTGAAATTGACATTGGTTCTATGAATTTAGATATGTCAAATGAACAATTTTAATGCGTTTTTTTACAATTGAATTTTGCCTCAATCAACTTTTCATCAGTTTTAACAAATCTAATCAGATATTCCAAATATGAAGTTAAGAGTACTAATGTTAGTTGCACATTCACTTTAGAATTATTTAAGAATTCATTTTTTTATTGTTTTAATCACATTTTTAAAATGAGAAAAACTTCTCATAATAAGGGAAATACAAGCTAGGGTAACATTGTAACATTGTATAGTTAATAGGGTAACATTTTATAGTTAACATGATACAATAGTCTATTTAAAAAAACAATATTATTATTTGGAATGAATATATTTCATATGTGGTTACAATAACCACATTTCATAATAAGTCCAGAAAACCTAGAGTGCCCCACTTGACATGCAAGTGAAGAGGAGTCTCAACTCTAATGAAGATGATTTTACAAATTTTGTTATAAGCATGTCTATGATATATTAGGTTAATACATGGCTAGATCAATCATAATAATCTCTCATTTTTCTTCTTTCAATTAATTCATAATAATTTCTCATTTTTCTTCTTTCAATTAATTCATTAGGTTCATGGTATAAGTGGTCGTTTGAAAGGAATTGATGATCATTTCCTATTGTTAATATATATGTATATCAACAATTTTTTTGTTTATAAGTTTTTTGTTAATGAACTTGAATAATGTGTATATGATAGAGTAATATTTCGTTTTATGGATAAAATGACAATTTGATATCCTTATACTAAGCTCAAGGGATCACCAAACTACATGTTCTTATAATATTTATGCCAATTTAATAGAAATTTTGTTGCCTTTTCTTTGAAAAAAAGAGAGTTTGAGATTAATGTATATGTGCATGTCTTGAATATATACATAGCTTTTATATTCACTCCCCGATTGCAAATGTCAAGTTCTAATATTTAATAAATATGCATCCATGAGCTTCACAACTTTGAGGTGTAAATCAAGCACACATATAAATGGGTTTCTGCTAATATCCATATTTAATGCACTTGATGCTTTGTATATCTTAAGTCCATACTTTTTATATCTCAAGTTCTAATATTTGATATATCAATGATTCTTCTAAACTTGAGATGTGCATTCTTGACCTTCACAACTTTGAGGTGTGTATTAAGTATAAGTTAAATGGGTTTGTGCTAATGACCATATTCAATGCACCAAGTGCTCTATAAATATTAAGTTCCAACAATTGATACATTGGTCATTTTTCTAAACTCAAGATATGAATCCTTGATATTTGTAACTTCAAAGTGCATAAAAAAACACAAGGTTAAATGGACTTGTGTTAATGTCCATATTCAATGTACCCGATGATTTATATATCTCAATTTCCTATATTTGAGACAATGATCATTTGTGTAAGCTTGAGATAAACATCTTCAAGATTTACAATTTCAAAGTACATTGTTAGAGACATTTTTAAAAGAGTTTGTACTGATCATCATATTCAATACACTAAATACTTAGCTTAAATTCAAATCATAGTTACATGAACACACAAAAAGTTGAGAAATCACTCCAAACCCCATCCAAATTATAAAATGCACTTTCTTTTCTTAATGCAATTATTTTGCTTGATTGATATTTGAGTATCAAAAACTTCAAAATTCTTATTATTATTAACTTATTTTTACACGTACTTCACTTTTCTTGCAATTATTTGTTGTTTCCTTAGCACTCTAAAATCATTGATTCAACATTCAAATTAAACATACAACCATCATAAAAAAAAATAAGAAAGATTATACAAAGTGTAATGTGTAATAACTATTCACTGATCCCTGAAAGAGATTGACAACTTGCTAATTCAACCTAATGAGATGTTATATTAATCCTTATAAGCAGTAGTGAGGTAGAAAACGATGTAAGAACATAGACAAGCTATCTTGTAATCATAAATGCATCCAATCATTTTCCAAATAAGTGTTTTACCACTCCATCCCTCAAAGCCTTGGTATATAATAATAATAATAGGAGTATAATTATATACAATTGTTATATACTATCTATTGTACACAATCCTAAATATTATACTTAGACTATAACTTTGGTTGTAGCTTGCTCTTTCCTTTACATAAGGAATAACACGTATATTCCATTTTTTTTTTATACAACATGCTTAAACAAGAATAATAAATAAGCCAATCCCTTCCTTCATAACACTAGATCCTTAACTTAAAGCCACTGCCATGATTTATCTATTCAAATTTATGCATTTGGAATATTCGTAATCACCATGTATTGCATTTGGCACAAGGTAGCAAAGCATCTCAAAATTTTGGAAATAACTAAAGATTATGCATGTGGGTAATATTTCGATTATTAAATAATATTTTATAGAATTTGTATTTGGGTAATTACTTTATGAAAAGAATACGTGAGTAAATTCTATTGGGGTGTTTTTTTAATGAAAAGAATAAGTGTATTTGGTATTATTTTATGAAAAGAATATGCGTGAGTAATTTTATTTGAGTGTTTTTGTGGAAAAGAATAAATGTCTTGTGGAGTAAGATAGTTTCAATTTTTATAAAATCAAATTCATTTTTGTTTAATTTTTATAAAATCAAATTCATTTTTGTTTAATTTTTATAAAATCAAATTCATTTTTTTAATGGTCAATTAGCTAGAAAGTGTTATGAAAGAGATGGGATATTATAACCATAGAAACAAATCTTTGAAATTTTGAATAAAACATTTAAATAAATTGTGTTTAACATGTAGACTAAAGCAACTTTTAAAAGATATGGGATGTTATAATTATAAAATAACGCTTTTAAATTTTATTTAAATGATATAAAATAATTAAATAAATTGTAATTGTGTTTTTAAAGCAATTAAGAATCCTTTCAAAGGGATCTTCAAATTTTATTTGGAAGAGATTAACTTCAAAATTCAAAAAAAAATTATTTCTTATTATTGTATTTTTCTTATAATTTTTTTTTTCCGAGTTAACTTATAGTTTGTTGAAGAAGTGTAAGAAGAGACATCTCAAATAGATGAAAAGGGTGGTTAGATGGAAAATAAAGTATTAAAGGAAGTCATATAGAAGATAATCCTCGCAATTAGCCTCAAAGCTTTTGTCAAATGGCTACATTATTTTAGAAGTTTATGTCATGTGAGATCATCTAAGTTAAATTCTTAGTTCTAGTTGAGTTTGAATGTGTGGGTTTTATGTATTATACATAGAATGGAAATTTGATTTCCTTCTACTTCATATGTGAAGGTCTTTCACAAAATTTATGTCAACCTAGGTTTAAGATTCATTTATTTAATATTTATTGAGCAATGATAAGAGTTTTTTTTCACTGAACCAGATTGAATTCTTCACAAATGAATGAGAAATAATCCTTCACAAATGGAAAATCTTCCGTGTGACATGGTCAAGTATACAATTTTATCAACTCAACTCTAACTTGATACCAATAAATATGAATAGAGTTTAATAGTGATTCAAAGGGCAATGAATCCCTTCGAAAAATAAATAAGAAATGTTCCATGAAGAAATGATTTAATTATTTGACACATAGTTATGTAAGCATAGGCCTTTACTAAGATTTAGTTATTTGAAACTTAGCTATGAACGAAGGGATATGACACGTTAGATCATACACACTCTCTTTGTCCTTTTTAAGTTTCTAATTTTGATCACGATCCTACCATAAATTTGCCTTAGTGGTATAAGAAAGGGGTTATAAAGGTATAGAGCCCACTCCATGTTCTTAACCTAGTAGTTCAATTGCTTTCACTCGGGAGAACAAGTGGAATGAACTTCCAAAAAATATCTGCAGTGATTTGTAAGCCTTTCTAAGTGAACCATTGAGTAGGAGGAACAAGGTTCTAAAACTTTTGGTTGCAATATGTTAAAGAAAGTTTATTTCAATAATTTAATGATAATTGTTATGTATCAAGATGCAACTTACTTTTATATGAATTGATTATGGTTTATAATTTCATTAATTTAATGTTTGAGTTATTAATGAGTTGTCATCAAGTTATTTGAGAGTTGTTAATTATTTACAATAATGGCTTATCATTAAGTCATTTAAGAGGTGTTAGTTATACATATTAACTCATTATTAAGGTTTTTTTTTTAAATATATATCTTGGAGAAATTCATATGACATTTTTCTCATTTCAAAGATGGTACATAGGGTAAATTGGATTCTACAAAAGTTTGGGGCGTTTTCAACACATGGCTCAAGGTCGTTACAACAATATACTCATTAAGATCTCAACATGTCACTTGCAAAAATGAACCTGGGTGGGCAGGATAACACTCATTCTCACAACCATCCAAGCTAGACCCAATTAAATAACTCATCACTAAGTTATTTGAAAAATGGACGTCTCCTGTCACATGTCATAAACCAATCTATTATCAATCAAACAAACAACGTTACTCATTTGAGTATCATTTTATTAGAGGTCTTTCCCCAACTTTTAGGATTTAGATGTGCAATTCACCCGTAGGTGTGCAGGTGCCCCCAATTCTTTGTTATTATAATTGTTTATTTATTTTTATAGTTGTTTTTTTTTTTTAAACTTTGGAATAAAGCCTGGGGAAACCCACCGGGCACTTCCCCTCATTTCGAGGATGGTACCCGGGGTAAACCAGATTTTGTAGAAAGCTAAGGAGTTTTTGGTAGCTTGCTCATTTAAGAGCTCAACATGTCACTTGCGGGAATTGAACCTGGGTGGGGGGAAACACCCTTCGGCACAAACCACTCAGGCTGAACCCAATTGACATCTATATACTTGTTATCACATCGATATTTGAAATAACAGTTCCATTCAGGTATAATAACATTGCAAGTTAGTATTAGAGCTTCAATCGATTTTTGCACTGGTTGTTTTTCCAAAATGGAAAATAAATAGATTGGTGGTTTTCATATTAGAGACCACAACATTATGAAGGTTTTGATAACTTTTTCTATAACTATATATAAAAAGTAATTGTAGATTTCAAATATATTAATCCTCGAGGTTTAGCTTAATCAATTTCACCAATATTGTTATGCATTTGATTTGTTCTATGTTGATAGGTACTTTGTTTGAATCCTTCATAGTGAGACACACTAGTTTACATTAACATGTTTATTAAGGATGACATTTATGAATATGGAGAAACATCGCTTAGTTTTCTTGGAAAAAAATATATAGAATATAAAAAAAACAATGTTGTTTAAAAAAAACATTAACATCAAATAAAAGCAATATATTGTAATCTGTAAAAAAATTGCATTTTTGACATATTTTTACTAGGACCATAGTTATAAATGTAGGGTTTTAGCATATTCTTGTAAGCACCTTTTAGTTTGACATCTCCACTTAAAAGTTCTTATTATTAGCTTTGAAGTGATACCTTACATGGTTAATTTGGGTTTATAGTGAATAATAAATTACCATTTCAAATCATGGCAGAGAGATAAATTATGGCAAAAGAAGTATATTCAATGAGAAAGGAATATAAAAGGCTAATTAATATGAATCACTATAGAGGGGACTTTTGTGAGATGAGATGGGTATCATAATGAGATACCTCTCTTACAAGAGTTGTGGGAAGAGTCTTTCCACATTATTTGAAAATTATGTTATGAATCCTTATATCTATTATTAGTAGAGAATGAAAAAAAAACTAACATTATTATATTTGGGTTAAATTATGATGTTAAATAAAAAACTAGCATTATTATATTTGGGTCAAATTATTATGTTAAATCAATATTGGATTGGTATAAAAATGTTGAAATCATATTTTTCATGGAATTTTTATTTTAAAAATAGCAATAATTTAATGTTAAATTTTCATTGCTAACGTTGATATATCGATGTTAATAGTTATTAAATTGACATTTTTCTATAAAATGAAAAAAAAAAAAATTCGTGTTAAATCAACAATTTTAACATGGAAAATTCAACATTAGAAACATCGATATATCGACATTTTCTATGTGATAATTTTAGGGAAAAAAATTATATCACCATATAGAATTCACTAAGAGATTTCCAATTGTGTATCTTGTTCCTAAAACAAAGTTCATACATAGAAATTTACCACCTTGTGAAGCTACATATTTGGAGGACAATAAATGTGACTACCTTAACAATAATACAAGGCAAGTTAATGTTAAAGAGAAAATGTGTACACGATATATTTACGTTACTTATAATACTTCTAAGATGCCAAGTCAAATCATCATTTGGCTTTAACAAACTGATATACTTCAATAAATAACATATGTTAAGTAATAGCTTGAAATTTATATTAAACTGCAAATTCATGCCTTTATTGAATAATTTTTACAAACACTTTGTGTGAAAACTACATTGCCTTAGCTTAAACATTTATATAAACACTTTGCATGCAAACTACATTTCCTTGGCTTGGATATTTTTACAAACACTTGAACACAACCTTAATACCTTTGGTATAAGGATTCTTACAAACACTTTGCATGAAAACTATATAGGCCAAATATTCAAGAGATTTCATGAGCTTGCTAATGGTACAATCTACCAAAATGATAAAAAAAATAAGTGCCTAGTAAGCACACCTTGTAGTTCTCATAATCTTACTTGAAACCTCCTTAAAAAATGTAATTTTAACTGCATAAAACTAAAAATCATATATGAGAATACATGGAAATACAAGAAATTAAAATGTAGAACCAACAAACCAAGAAAAAATCAACTATAAAATAAGCATTCATTTAAAACTTAAAATTCCTATCTATACATAAAAAGAAAGTTACAAGACGAGGTTTTCAACCCTCCTTATTTTCTATAAAAGGTATTGTTCGAGGATTTTTCTTTCAATGAAATTTTTATGAGCTTTCTTGTAAATATATTTTAAGGGTTTTAAGATTTTTTCTAAGGGGAGGGGAGGCCACATGGAAGAAAAATATTCTCAATAATTGCATAAGGGTTCCCCATTAAGAGGGGTGAAACCCCTCATAAAAAATGGAGACAATCACATGAACAAACCATTTAAATAGAAAATATGCTTTTCTCACTGCAAGAAATTGAAAATAGAAAAGTTATGCCCATGAAACTAACAAAACAAACAAAGGAACAAGGTTACCAATAGAAGCCATGATCCATAGAAGAGACCATCATTTGGTTGTAACAAAATAAACTTATTTTAAGACATAAACCTTCGTAAACAATGAAAACTAAATTCAATAAAACAATTCTATAACAAGAATAAGAAAATCATTGGAAGAGATTAACTCCATGGATTGAGAAGCTATTCTCCACGAGCAAGCCTACCTTTCTGATGCGGGAGCATCATTGTCAAGCATGTGGAGCAAGACCCATCAGCGTCTGGGAATCTGTACGGGAGATCAACGCTAGTAGTTGCAACAGACATTTTGAAGTACGCCTTAACTTTGCACCAGAATAATCTTTTGAGGCACGCTTAAGCAATCGCGAGCGAAGTGGGAGTTTCCACTCCGTCTTTGGAATGCGACTGCACTAAAATAGCCGTAGGATAGGTTGTGATGTAGACAAGTAGCTAGGGGAAACCCTAAGAGCCCTCTGAGATAAATAGAGGTTTTGTATGCCCAAATGAGGCTGGTTGCAGGGTAGATAGCTGCAAGTTAGTAGGAGATTTCAGAGTTTTCATTTTTTGTTGTTCATTTTACAGTTGTAACCATTTTCACTTATGAATATAACAGAGGAAAATTGACCCAATGTATGGTGTGGACATTGTTTATTGATTCTCTGTTATTTTGTTTTCATGAACGAATGAATGAATTTCGTTAGGAATAAATGGAACTGTGAATGTTAGGATAAGTTTCAATTGTTTCTCTTCTATCGAGTGGTGCAAGGTGTGCACACAGAACACAAGGAGGGAATTAATGGAATTAGTTTCGGTTTCGAAGCTCAGAAGAGATAACACGAAACTTTCCCTTTGCAAGCAGTGCAAAGAGACCGGTGCAAGGCGTGCACAGTCGTCCGCAAGAATTCGAACCTTGTGTAAAGATCTGGTGCAAGGAGTGCACAGATTCGAGATTCGATTAAGTGTCGAAGGGACTTTGCAGAAGTCTAAGAACTAGAAAAGGAGAATGCTAGGAGGGAGAGAGGAAATTCTCTTCGAGAAATCCTTCGGATCTGAGTTATCAAAATACCTAAAATGAAAGGAGTGCACGGGAAATCAAAGTCTTCAAAAGACCAAGCTCAAAAGGAATAACGCTTTCCATATGTGTTAATGAGATCCAAGAAATGGACTCGCGGGAAGGACAAAGGTCGAGGCCTTTGAATCCTTCGAAAATATTCTAAGTCTGAAGAAAATGCAAGCCCAAGGGGAAAGATATGGACCATTCGATCAACGTCCAGACATCGAGGAGCAAGAACAGAGGAGGAAATATCTCAGTTGTTCAGTTTGAGCGCATGAAGAATCATAGCCACCCGATCAAGGTAAAGTGCACTAACGATAAGATTTGAAAGTAAGCAGGAGGAGCAGAGTTGCAAAATTTCAAAATCATTAGAATTGTCCATCAAGGGGGACACGTGGCTAGAGATCAGTGTTTCTCTGACTCATGACTCAAAGAAGTCAAAGGAAGAGTTGTAAGAACTCGCAAATCGTGAAATCGCGATTTGAAATGAGCCATTGGATCAAGGAGAAATCTGGACTGTTAGTTGCCCAGGGAGATATCGAGAGATTGAATATCAGGAGAAGGGAGGTGAGTGGTCCTCCAACTTCGTAAAACAAGAAGTCCCAATAGGCGAAAAGGAGATCAGGACCATTGGATCGCGGGGATTGTGGACCGTTTATTTGGCGCTCTGAAATATCGATATTTCGGGGTTTTAGAGGTCGGGGGAGTCGGGGTGACTCACATGCGATGTTCTGATACGCGAAGTCGCAACACGCCTTTTGATTAGGAGAGTGGTCACAGCTGTGGTCATGTGAAGGAAAGGGATTAGTCAGAGGAGAGCTAGCACACGTTTGGCGTTGAGGTTTGAACAACGCTCAGGAGAGGGCCTGCGGGTCTCATACGACCTGCGTCTTTGGAAAAATGACCTGTGTAAGTGGGTTTGGGATCTAGCAGAGACCTGGAGATTCAATCAGACTCAGTTTCATGATCGATCCTAGACCGGGAGGTCGCGCAGCCCTTAGGAGAGAAGGGGGGTTTGAATCAAGTGGTATCAGAGACTAGTTTTGCTTGCAGACAGAAGGCAAAGGGGAGGAGATAGAAATAACTCGAAGTTGTACCTTGTGTGGGACAGAAAATCAACACAATGTCGCCAAGGAGACAAGTGGAAGCACCTTTAGCCAATCGAGTTGTAGAAAGGGAGATGCGAGAACTTTGTGCAAGATTAGAGGTGATGGAAGCAACGCATAGACGAGCACCTGATACGGGAGACATCAACGATGCAAAGAGTGAAGCAGTGGAAGTCAAAAAAGCTACAAAAGAGGAGGTTTCCAAAGAACACTTGTTGAGAGAAGTTGTTAGATTGGGAGGCATAGCCAAGATAGAGGTCCCAATGTATGAAGGAAATTTAGATGTTGAAGAGCTTCTGGATTGGATAAGATCCATGGACAAACATTTTGACTATGAAGATGTCGATGAAGAGAGAAAGGTGAAACAGGCTGTCACTTGGCTCAAAGGACATGCAACACTGTGGTGGGATGAACTGCAGGCCGAGAGAAGAAGAAAAGGCAAGCAAAAGATAAAGAGTTGGGACATAATGGTAGCCAAGTTGAAGGCTAAGTTCATGCCCAAGGATTATCAGATCAATCTGTTCAAAAAAATGCAGAACCTGAGACAAAAAGGGATGATAATTAAGGAGTACATAGAAGAGATCTATAGGTTGAACATCAGAACTGGGCAAAGAGAAAGAGATGAAGAAAAAGTAGCCAGATATATAAATGGCCTGAGATATCAAATCTAGGATGAGCTCATCATGATGTCAGTAAGAAAAGTGGAGGATGTTTATCAGTTTGCGTTAAAGGCAGAGGTGAAGTTGGCCAGAAAACAAAGCCAACGAGGAAGAGGTAAAAGCCTATTCCCAACCAGAGGTAAGGGAGTTACCCATGACAAGGCACATAAGTCTAAGGACAAGGTTGAAAAACGACATAGTCACTTGGAAAGAGGAGACAATTCCCGAGGAAGACAGGGCGGTGGAAGAAGTTCTTCTAGAGGAAGAGGAAGAAGAGGAGGAGGAGAATTAAGATGATATGCCTGCGGAAAGATAGGGCACATATCTTGGGAATGCCCTGAGAAAAATAAAGAAGAAGGAGGTGAAGCTCACATTTCAGAAGCACAGAGAAGAGATGTTGAAGCAGAAGGAGTAGAGGATGGGAGATCCCTGATGTTGAGGAAGGTTCTCTTAAAACTAGAGGCAGGAGTTGAAAGGCCAGTGCAGAGGAATAGTCTCTTCAAGACATCTTGCAAGACTAAAGACAGAGTATGCAAGGTGATAATTGACAGTGGGAGCACTGAAAACTTAGTATCCACATAGATGGTGGAGAAATTGGAGCTGGAGACAACTGCACATCCGAAGCCATACAAAGTCTCATGGTTGCAGAAAGGACACCAAGTAATGGTTACTAAACAATGCTTGGTTGAATTTAAGATAGGAGGATATAGAGATGAAATTATGTGTGATGTAATTCCCATGGATGTATGCCATATTTTGTTGGGAAGACCATGGCAGTTTGATAGAAATGTCATTCATGATGGGAGGAAGAATACATACACCTTGGAGAAGAATGGTAGAACACACATGTTGTTGCCAATAGAGGAGAAGAAAGTGAAAGAGGAAGCTAGCACAAGCATACTTCTCATGAGTGGGAAGGAACTCCTAGAAGAACTCAAGAAAGAACAGGAGATGTAGTTTGTTGTGGTGAGGAAACCCAAAGTTATCCTTACAAGTACTTCGATGGATGATTTGCCTAAAGAAGTTCAGGAATTGTTGGATAATTTTGCTGACATAGTGGTGGATGAGCTGCCAAACTCATTGCCACCCATCAAAAGTATCAGTCACCATATTGACTTGATACCAGGAGCAAGCCTACCAAACAAAGAAACATACAGATTGGCACCTTGAGTTAATGAGGAAGTGAAGAACCAAGTCCAGGAACTGTTAGACAAGGGTTTGGTCAGAGAGAACTTGAGTCCATGCGCAATACCAACTGTGTTGAGGCCAAAGAAATATGAAGGATGGAGAATGTGTACAGATTCAAGAGCCATTAACAAGATCACCATCAGGTATAGATTTCCTTTACCAATAATGGATGATTTAATGGACTGTTTAAGTGGAGCTAATTTCTTTTCTAAAATAGATTTGAAAAGTGGATATCACCATATTAGAATGAGAGAAGGTGATGAGTGGAAGACAACCTTTAAGACAAATGAAGGTTTGTATGAGTGGCTTGTTATGCCATTTGGATTAACCAATGCCCTGAGTACTTTTATGAGGCTGATGACTGAAATACTAAAATATTTCATTGGAAATTTTGTGGTTGTGTATCTAGATGATATATTGATCTTTAGCAGGACTAAAGAGGAGAATTTGAGGCACCTAACATTAGTGATGAGGAGACTACAACAAAAAAAGTTGTTGATAAATATGAAGAAGTCCTCTTTTATGAAGACATAACTCATTTACTTGGGTTTTGTGATCTCTTCAAATGAACTGAAGATGGATCCTGAGAAGGTGAAAGCAATCAAAGAATGGTCGGCACCGAAGAGCATGTTTGAAGTAAGGAGATTCCATGGATTAGCAAGATTCTATAGGAAGTTCATCAGAGACTTCAGTGGAATTTGTGTGCCAATGATGGATACAGTAAAGAAGAAGCACAAGTCTTTTAAATGGACGGAGGAAGCCGAGAGGAGATTTAATATACTGAAGGAGAAAATAACAGAATGACCAATTCTGGTCTTGCCGAATTTTGAAAAGACATTTCAGGTGAGATGTGATGCAAGTGGAGTTGCAATTGGAGCAGTTTTGAGCCAGGATAACAGACCTATTGCCTATTTTAGTGAGAATCTAAATGATACCAAGAGAAAATACTCCACGTATGATAAGGAGTTTTATGCCATAATTTAAGCCTTGAAGAAGTGGAGACATTACCTTGTCCCACAAGAATTTGTCTTATATAGTGATAACCAAGCTTTACAATTCATAACCAGGCAAGAAAAATTGAATCGGAGGCATGCAAAATGGGTTGAGTTTATGAAAAATTTAACTTTTGTCATAAAACATATTGTTGGGAATGCTAACAAAGTTGTTGATGCATTAAGCATGAGATGTTTGATTCTACAGGAATTTCAGGTGAATACCTTGGGGTTTGAATACCTTAAGGATATGTATTGTGATGATAAAAATTTCAAGGAAGCATACAAAGCATGTGCAAATCCCGTGCTGAGAGACAGAAGCAAGTGGACAGAGTATATGATTCAAGAGGGATTGTTGTTCAAGGGAAATTAGTTGTGCATACCAAAATTCTCAATGAGGGATAACCTTATGAAGGAAAAGCATAGTGGAGGATTGGCTGGACATTTCGGCCATGATAAAAAGTTTTCACAGTTGAGCAGTTCAAACTATTGGCCAGGTATGAGAATGGAAGTGATAAAGTTTGTGAACAAATGTAGAATCTGCCAACATGCAAAAGGGAAGAGACAAAACACTAGATTGTATCAACCATTACCAATACCAAAGAGGCCTTGGGATGCAATAAGCATGGATTTTGTGTTGGGATTGACAAGAACGCAAAGAGGATTTGATTCCATATTTGTGGTCATGGATAGATTTTCAAAGATGGCACACTTTATCCCATGCCAGAAGACCAGTGATGCAACACATGTTGCAAATATGTTTTTCAAGGAAGTTGTAAGACTTCACGGCCTACCCAGAAGCATTGTCTCGGATAGAGACAAAAAATTTGTTGGTCACTTTTGGAGAACATTGTGAAAGAAGTTGGGGACAGGTTTTTCCTTCAGCTTAGCCTATCACCCTCAGATAGATGGACAAATTGAGGTGGTAAACAAAAGTTTTGGAAAATTGTTGAGGAGTCTGGTTACTGAACACCATAACCAGTGGGATCATATTCTACCACAAGCAGAATTTGTATACAATGACTCACCAAACATGAGCAATGGAAAGAGCCCATTTCAAATATTGTATGGAATGCAACCAAGGGGAGTATCTGAGTTGAGAGACTTGGAACAGAGTGAGATCAAGAGCACAGAAACAAGAGATTTTTTTGCAGAAATGCAGAAGCTCCATAGCCAGATCAGAGGACAGTTGTAGAGTTCTAACCAGGAGTACAAGTGCAGAGCTGATCAACATCATAGAGAACTTTGATTTGAAGTAGGATATCAAGTTCTGGCACATCTCAGGAAAGAAAGGTTCCCTAGGGGAACATATAACAAGTTAAAGATGAAGAAAATAGGACGATGTAAGATCTTGAGGAAGTTTGATGCAAACACCTATGAGATTGAGCTGCCAAATGATGTGGGCATATTGACCATATTCAATATTTCAGACCTGTATCCTTACAGGAAATATGACACAGGGGGATCAAAAAATCGAGAGAAGGTCCAATGGGAGAAACAAATGCCTATAGCAGAAAAACCACAGATGGAGAATATTGGTGAACATAGGATTGGTAAAAAGACCAGGAGGAAGACCTATTTTGAATATATGGTCAAGTGGAAGGGACACCCAATAGAGGATGCAAGTTGGGAAAATGAAGCTGCTCTACAGAAGCATGTAAAGTCAGTGCAGGAGTTCATGGACAGGAGTCCATGAATTTTTTTCAAGGGGAGTATGATGCAGAAGCATCGTTGTCAAGCACGTGGAGCAAGACCCATCAACGTCTGGGAATATGTATGGGAGCTCAACACTGGCAGTTGCAGTAGACATTTTGAAGTATGCCTTAACTCAGCGTCGAAATAATCTTTTGAGGCACGCTTGAGCAATCGCGAGCGAAGTGGGAGTTTCCACTCTGGCTCTAGAATGCGACTGCACTAAAATAGTCATAGGATAGGTTGTGATGTAGACAAGTAGCCAGGGGAAACCCTAAGAGCCCTCTGATATAAATAGAGGTTTTGTACGCCCAAATGAGGCTGGTTGTAGGGTAGATAATTGCAAGTTAGATAGTTGCAAGTTAGTAGGAGATTTCGGAGTTTTCAGTTTTTGTTTTTCATTTTACAGTTGTAACCATTTTCACTTACGAATATAACATAGGAAAATTGACCCAATGTATGGTGTGGACATTGTTTAGTGATTCTCTGTTATTTTGTTTTCATGAACGAATGAATAAATTTCATTAGGAATAGATGGAACTATGAATGTTAGGATAAGTTTCAATTTTTTCTCTTTTGTCGAGTGGTACAAGGTGTGCACACAAAACACAAGGAGGTCGTTGAAAGAATCAATTTCGATTCCTAAGCTTAGAAGAGATAGCATGAAACTTTCCCTTTGCAAGGAGTGTAAAAATACCGGTGCAAGGCATGCACAGTCGTCCACAAGAATTCGAACCTTGCGTAAAGATCTAGTGCAAGGAGTGCACAGATCCGAGATTCGATTAAGTGTCGAAGGGACTTTGCAGAAGTTAAAGAACCAGAAAAGGAGAACGCCAGGAGGGCGACAGGAAATTCTCTTTGAGAAATCCTTCAGATCTGAGTTATCGAAATCCCTGAAATGCAAGGCGTGTGCAGGAAATTGAAGTCTTCACAAGACCAAGCTCAGAAGGAATAACACTTTTCATAAGTGTTAATGAGATCCAAGAAACAGACTCCCAAGAAGGATAAAGGTTGAGGCCTTTGAATCCTTCAAAAATCTTCTAAGTCTAAAGAAAACGCAAGCCCAAGGGGAAAGATCTGGACCGTCCGATCAACGTCCAGACAGCGAGGAGAAAGCGCAGAGGAGGAAAGATCTCATTAGTTCGGTCTGAGCGCAGAAGAATCATATCCACTCGATCAAGGTAAAGTGCACTAATGATAAGCTTTGAAAGTACGCAGGAGGAGCAGGGTTGTAAAATTATGAAATCATCGGAACCGTCCATCAAGGGAGACATGTGGCGAGAGATCAACGTTTCGCTGACTCGTGCCTCAAAGAAGTCAAAGGAAGAGTTGTAAGAACTCGTGAATCGTGAAATCATGATTTGATCTGAGCCATCAGATCAAGGAGAAATCTGGACCGTTAGTTTCCCAGGGAGATAAGCTTTGAAAGTACGCAGGAGGAGTGGGGTTACGAAATTACGAAATCATCAGAACCATCCATCAAGGGGGACACATGGTGAGAGATCAACGTTTTGCTAACTTGTGACTCAAAGAAGTCAAAGGCAAAGTTGTAAGAACTTGCGAATCGCAATTTGATCTGAGCCATCGGATCGAGGAGAAATTTGGATTGTTAGTTGCTGAGAGAGATATTGAGAGTTCGGATATCGGGAGAATGGAGGTGAGCGGTCCTCCAACTTCATGAAACATGAAGTCCTGATAGGCAAAAAGGAGATCAAGACCATTGGATCATGGGGATTGTGGACCGTTGATTTGGTGCTTCGAAATATCGGTATTTCAGGGTTTCGAAGGTCGGGAGAGTCAGGGTGACTCACATGCGAAGTCCCGATACGCGGAGTCGTGACACACCTTTTGATCAGGCGAGTGGTCACATCCATGGTCACATGAAGGAAATGGCTTAGTCAGAGGAGAGCTAGTGCCCGTTTGGCATTGAGGTTTTAACAACTCTCAGGAGAGGGTCTGCAGGTCTCATATGACCCGCGTCTTTGGAAAAAGTACCTGTGTAAGTGGGTTTGGGATCTAGCAGAGACCCATAGAGTCAATCAGACTCAGTTTCTTGATCGATCCTAGAACGGGAGGTCGTGCATCTCTTAGGAGAGAAGGGGGGTTTGCATCACCTTCTTTGAGAGAAAATAAAACCCTACCCTTATTTGAGAGAAAAACCTTGGGGTGGATAGGAGAGGAAAAATGCTTAAAGAGAATGAAGATTGATAGGGTTTAGGGCAAGGAGAGGTTTTTGTTGAGAAATAAAATATTTTTTATTTGTGAAATTAGAAAAGGAAGGATGTTGAAAAGTGTACAAAGTTGATTTAAAGTTATCATTTGATTTATATTTACCTTAATTATGTTATGTGAATGTATTAATTCATTTAACTAGGATCAAACATCATTTAAGTATTTATCATTATTTGGATTTGAATGACCACTTCCTAGGGCCATAACTTTCATGTATGAACTCCATTTTAGGTACACAATATATCGTTGGAAATATCTCGATGAGATATTTAAGGTAGTATATTTATTTATTTTTAATTTCAAATATAAAATTTCTACATTTTAATGTCAATATATAGATTTTAAATAAGCTAAAAAACAAATGTGGAAATGCATTGTAATTTCAAAAAGAAATTTATGGAACGATCATACGACATTTGACAAACATTGACAAAGTGATGTTTGTAAAAAAAGAGAAAAAAATTGAAATACAATGAATTTCGATACCCAGTACAACAAAAATCCTATATATAAAAACCAATGTTGAATCAGTGTCATTTTTTGACCCAAAATGTAGTAGTGTAAAATGCAAGGAAGAAGAAGAAGATATAGTTATAGAGATTGAATCCCCTCTTCTCTATAATCATCCTCCTTGTGAAGAGGGTTATAAAATTTTAGAAACATCTCCCAAATTCTCTTTCATGGATCTCTTCCTCTCCCCCGTGAATCTCCTATTGTAGATAATGATAGATCTTTTTATGAAGGGGATCTACAAGAGAATTCTATCATTGAACCTTATGAAGAACAATATAAATAACATTGTCAAAGAGGATCCTGCCCTCATAGAACTTGTCAAGGTCACACTAGCTACATCACCTTCCTCTTTAGTAAAACAAAACCATGAAAATCAATATAGTGTAATGAAAAACACCTAAATATCGTTGAGAAGACACTAGTTATCACCAATATAAATATCTACCACAACTGTAATAAGGGATGAATATAGTGGTACTAAGTTATTGTTTGTAATATATGAATTTGTCTTACCTACATGGCTCTAGAAGTATGAATTAGGTACTAATTGCGATTCTACCAAATTCTCCCTTATGCTTTAAGCTCAAAGCATTTTAGGAAGTAAGGTCATGTTGTGTCCTTAATAGAACCAACAAGGGTTTCCAGAAAAAGGGAATGGCCTTAAAAGCACGAGAAATGGCTACTTGTAGAATCAAACATAAATTTGATAACATATAAGTAGTCTCCCTCCCCTCCACCTTATGGATCTATTTATACCAAGAATAGTTGGTTGGAGTAGTTATGCATGGGGAATATGAGGTTAATAACCTGGAAAACTTGTAAACTTTGACCAAAAAGGTGCATTTTGAGCACATTTATATTGTTTTAGTGCATTATGGAGGCATACACACGTTTCCAAAGGGAAACTAGTGTATTTAAACTTGTATATGCATGTTGTTTGATCAAAGGTAGCATATGGATTGCCAAAAGGTGTTTCTTAAAGAGTTTCATAAGAAATTTTGATTCGCAACTGCAAGTGGATTTGGGATCAAGGCCAATGAATGCATCTTAAGCATATGGGGTGGAAAAAGATGCTATAACAAAGGGGAGATAAATTATGTTGTGTATCTAGACACAATTTAATTTTGTACTCAAAATGTTTTATTTCTAAGCTCATTAATCTAATGTTTGAGCCCTTAATAAATCAATAAAGTTAGTTAAAAGTTGTGTCAAAAATAAGTCTTCCGTTACTTATAATGATTTAATCTATTATTAATTATACATGTAAGTATCATTTTCTCAAAAATATCTTTATTCATATTTTAGAATTTTCAAATACAATCCACATGGATATGTGGATTGTATAGCTCCAAGCCTGTGTTCTATCATTATTCACTTCACTTTATACTTGTTATTACTTCACTATTTGTAATGATAATTACATTTTAGATATAGAAACATTCCAATAATGTCCACATAAGGATCTTATTAACCTTAATCATTGATTGACATCCACTTTATGAACCATTCATTCTACTCTTTTGTAGGTTGTGCTAATATATGAATTTCACATGGAATCTTATGGAGGAATCTAATAAAGTGGGAATCCATTTCGCATTACGTTGTTTCCAATTTTTAGTTCAATTTTCAATGTATCTTAGGGACCAGTTGTTGGCACAGGGGTAGACCCGGGGTTCAACTCTTCAACAACAAACCAACAAGCCCTAACTACTAGCCCTTTCGACAATACCTGCAGAACATATGCAGTCTCACCCGAAGTAGCAATAGGGGGTTGCAAGACACAGGTGTCTACAACCATAGGAAATGCAAGTGGATTCAAAGGAACAACACACAAAGATCTAGTTATCCTTTACCAACTTAGGTCTACTTCACACAGTTATATCTCAGATCTATCACAATAATACAATAATAGACTAACAGGAAGCAAATAACACAACATCAAACATAGAGGACAACAAGATATATGTGGTTCACCCTCTCCCTAGGGCTATGCCCACAGAACTACGTTTCTTGATATATTATGTGAAAACATACAATTCTATCTACACACTTAGCTTGCAGATCTCTCTCTCTTTCTCTCTTCTCCATCTCCCCTCCCTGCACACCCAACTGCAGGGTTGATCTTCACACCCAGTTGAAGATCTTACAATACAAGAATGCTCTCACACACAACACTTCTTCCCCACACAATAGTAGTCACCCAATATCAATAATGTTGACTAAGAATGACCAACCTCGAACAAACAACAATGAACAACCAACCCATCCCAGGTCCTCTAGACCTTTATTTATACATTACAATGACAAACGTCTAGGTGTCAAAGCCCTAGATACCAAAACCCTAGGTCTACTTGACCCACGTTTTCAGGGCTTCGCCAACCTGTCTTTCTGTCTTTCCCGTGAGGTGCTCCAGAGCATCCGTTGGTGGCTTTTTCTGCTTGCTGAGTTGTCCACAGTCCATCTTCCTTGTTGATCTATCTTCCTCGATATTCTCATTCAACCGCTCATTTTGCCTTTCTTTTCTTCTTCTTTGACCACTTCGACTCAATCTCAGTCAGTGTCTCTTCAGCATAGTTCGTACTTCACCTTTATTCCTCAATATTCGATTTCTTTCATAACGAAGGGCCAATAGGCCCCCAAAACTCACATATGACTTGTCCCGAGGCACTACTGATCAAAATTTGGACCAGGGGTCAAAATTTAGCCCAAAAATCAAAGTGTTTAGACTCGCTTCAAGACTAACAGGTGCATAGGTCTCGTCATCACTAACCCAACGCACTTCAAATGGGTTCAAAAGGACATCGGATGAATGAGATATCGTGTTCTATTCGATTTGCCAAACAAGAAAATTGTGTTGACTGTACAGTCCATGCAACTGACGTGGCAGGGTCATACCTCACATGTGGTAGGTGACGTGGCATGATGCTGACATGGTAGGAGTTGAGTTAGCAGTTGGTTGGCAGACGTGTGGGTGAATGAGATTTCGACACGTGCCACATTAATGGAAAATGGTATGGTGCCACGTGGCACCTTGGTTGGTGTTTAAAATTTTATGGAGTCCATGGGGATTGAACCCTGCACCTCCCACCATGGTGGAGCGCCTTCGCAAAGTGTGGGATACCACTAGGCCACGTGTTGTTTCTTGTTTTATATATGTTTTAATATATATTTAAATTCAAATGTTTGTGTAGTTCGACGGGGGTCTGGGCTGGGGCTTAGCCCCAACGCCCAATTTTCATGTGTTCCCATGTGACCACCTCTCGGAGCACGAGTATTCAAACGTTTAAACACCACGTTCTTGCCACTTGTCATGTCCTCATTAAATCTTGCAACGGGCCCCTAATTTAGCGCTGGGACGTGGCCATATAGCCGCCCATGCGCCCAACACCTCCACGATTTGGGGGCTAAGTTCGATAACGGTGCGACAATTTTGTGCATTTTACGGGAATGACGTGTGTGTTGGTTTTAGGCATGGGAAATGCCCAGAAGCCAAGTTACTGACACAGAGGTGTGAATTGGCGAACCAAAGACAACAAGCTTGAAGGAGGAAAATGGCAGGAGGCCTATCTTCTTCATTTTTTAGCCAAATGAGGTGCTGAAAAATCCCACCTAGGGGTTTTTAGATGTTATGAATCCATTGGTACTGTTTTCAAAGCCATTTGGAGACTTATATTGCAGGTTTTTCTACTTTGAAGTTTCAGGGAGCTCCAGGGAGCTTAGAGCCACCATTGATGGAGGTCATGCTCATATGAGCCCAAGTATATTTTATGTGACTGAATAGTCATTTTTGACTAATTGTTATTCTTTGAACACATTGAGACAGGTTTTAGAGGCATTTGAGGACTTTTATAGGTGTTTTTTCCACAAGGAATCTCAAGGAAGCTCAAGGCCACATGTAGAAGAGGTCATGCCTGGATGAGCCATGGTCTGTTTTCAAAGTTCTAGTAATCATTTTTTGGATTTTTATGTATTCTGAACCCAATGGTACAGTCAATAAATCCATTGGATTTGAGTAGTAGCTTGTAAAAGAATATTTGACAAACTAATCCCAAAGAGCCTAGTCCATTGATGAAGGCTCAAGGAGATGTAGCCCAGTTGGGGGTGAACTCCTTTATCATGTTGTCATTGTTGTGATTTTTTTGCTGGTTATTATTTGTTGCACTTTATGTTGTTGTTGTATTCTTTGAACAACACAATTAACCTTTTAAAAACCTCACACATAAACACATAAAAGAGGCATAAACTTGACACATAAATCTTCTTGCACAATTAAGACATTGAGCAAGGTCTTGAAGTTTATTTTAATGGAGTAGAGGGTGCTTGCATAGAAAAACAAGTCATCCCCCTATTTTCAGATCAGGTGGTATCAGAGCATAGTTTTGCTCATGTGATTTCCATTGATAGCTAGAGATTTAGTTGTTGTTATTATTGTGCAAGTTTTGTGTTGAAGTTTGATACCTTGCAAGGATGGAGGAAGCTTCAAACAGTAAGAGTTCTCATACATCTTCATTAGCCAAGTTCTTTGACAAAGAGATGTCAAAGGAGTTTGTAACCATGAGATATATGGTGCAAGATATGTGGGAAGATAGGAATGAGAGCATTGTCCTTTAAGAGCAGTTGATGGCCATGAAGGAGGAGAAGCATCAGCTTCTTGAAATGTTGCACGAGATGGAGACTCAACTCCATGAGGCAAATGACACCCTTACCAAGTACATGCATGAACATGAGGTATGTAATGCTAGTTTTTCTTCAAATTCCTCAAGATGAATGCTTTGGTGTTTTTGAAAATCACACAAGAGGAATAGGGTCCAAGTTATTGTTAAAAATGGGCTATGAAGGTAGAGGGTTAGGCAAGCATGCACAAGGCATTGTTGAGCCTATTATTGTTGAGGAGAGGCCCAAGTATTGGGGTCTTGGATATGAACAAAAAGATGGAGCATATTCCAAAGTTGAGGAGACAAGGGAAACAGTTCCAAGAACAACTTTTGTTGCAAGTTCAATCCCTCAAGAATGCAAAGTGTGTGTTCAAGATGAATGCAAATGTGTGAAACAAGAGAGTTGTGACAGCCATGAGGACAAGAACATTTTTGTTGGTCTTCAAAAGAGAGCTAGTAACTCTTCAAATTCACCTCCTCAAGAAGGCAATAAAGGTGAATGTTCAAGGTATATTTCTGCCTATAATTCGATTGCTTTTGATTATGTTAAGAATGGTAAATTTGCATGTAAAAATGGTAGAAAAAGTCCATGTGCATATTGTGGTTTAGATAACCATCGTGTTTCAAAATGTTGGAAAATATTGACCACATTCAGGAAACTTTCCGAGCAAAGGCAACTTGAAAAGAACATGCAAAAGATTTCCACTCACTGCCAGAAGAGGGGTCATCTCATTGACTAATGTTGGACATTGCATCCAACCACTCATCCACAACACAAGAAGAAGATGGATAAAGAGAATGGCAAGAATGGAAGAGGAGATTCCATCATCGATGTGAGTCAAGATGATTCACAAGAAGAGGATTTTCACCAGAAAAAGTCACCATTGAATTGGCTTGGTAAGAAATGGTTAGATTTCTTGAATAAGTAAGGCTTGCATTTCTTTGTTTGTAGATGCACTTTTCAGCCTTATGTATGCTTTTCTGTTGAAATTTTGAACAAGTTGTAGCAGTTTATCATAACTTGTGTGATGCAAGTTTGCATGTGAATTCAATTCATTTGAAGGCATTCTTGTTGTTGCACAACTTCGCCAGGAGGATGTAAAAGATGGCTATGATACTCACTTGTTACAACCATTTAGCTTTTCATTTTCAGCTCTTATGTACCCACATGTTTTTGGGTTTATGTACTCATGTTTGTACTTGAAGGAGAGTTGAAGAGTTATGCACATGCATGTGATTTTGTATGTGTAAACAATGAACTTTGTGATAGTTCATTATGAGTGACTCATGAATGTAACATGGTTGTGTATCATGAATGTTGACTTTTGAGAAGGTCGATATGTTTCAAATGAGTCCCGACTTGTGTCGATGATGTCTTGACGACTATGTTGTGCGATTATGTCTTTCGACTTATGTTTAGTCGATGGTGTTTGTTGGCTTGTAAGTCAATGTTGAGTACACCAAGATGCAAGAAAAAGCTATGTACTTTGATGAAGTACAAGATGCGACCGTTTGCTTGAAGAGCAAAATACTTTGTTGGCATCATTTTTTTTCTTGTATAAAGTTTGTTTTCAAGATTGATGGTTTTCGTGGTTTGTGACAAGATGTCGCAGGAAATTTTTTTGCATCCATTGTAGAGCGGATAGTGTTGACGCCAAAGATTTCACGAGAGGGACTTGATTCTCAGTGGGAAGGCTGACAGCTTTCCAAGCACAAAGAGAACAGTGGGTCAGCAACAACAAGAGAACAATGGTTGAGGGACATAGCCGGTTGTAGTGCAAGGCATGTCAAGGTACCCAAGTGATTTCCAAAAAGACTTTTGAAGTAGAATCAGTTGATAGAACTTGGAAGTAGAAGAGTATTGAAGCTCAAGCAGATAATCATCAGCTTTTGTGGGTCCAAAAGTCTTTCAGTGGGAAGGTGTGATCAGAATCTAGACCAAGGGTCCAAATCTAGCCCAAAAATTAAAGTGTTCAGAATCACTTCAAAACAAACATGTGTGTAGGTCTCGTTGTCACGAACCCAACGCACTTTGAACAGGTTCAAATGAACATCAGATGAGTGAGATATCGCGTTCTATTCGATTTTCCAAACAGGCAAAATTTTGCTGACTGTACAATCCGTATAGTTCGTACAACTGATGTGGCAGGGCCGTACCTCACACATGGCAGGTGACATGGCATGATGCTGACATGGCAAGAGCTGAGTTGGCAGTTGGTTGATAGACGTGTGGGCGAATGAGATTTCGACATGTGGCACATTAATGGAAAATGGTATGGTGCCACGTGACACCTTGATTGGTGTTTAAAATTTTATGGAGTCTGTGGAGATCGAACCCTGCACCTCCCACCACGGTGGAGCGCCTTTGCAAAGTGTGGGCTACCACTAGGCCACATGTTGTTTCTTATTTTATATATGTTTTAATATATATTTAAATTCAAATGTTTGTGTAGTTCGGCGGGGGTCCAGGCTGGGGCTTAGCCCCAACCCTCGGTTTTCATGCGTTCCCATGTGACCACCTCTCGGAGCATGAGTGTTCAAACGGTTAAAAACCATGTGCCCGCCACTTGTCACACCCTCATTAAATCTTGCAACGGGCCCCTAATTTAGCGTTGGGACGTGGCCATATGCCCCCCCATGCGCCCAACACCTCTGCGATTTAGGGGCTAAGTTCGCTAACGGTGTGACAATTTCATGCGTTTTATGGGAACAACGCATGTGATGGGTTTAGGCATGGGAAACGCCCAGAAGCTAGGTTACTGACATAGAGGTACAAATTGGTGAACCGGAGACAACAAGCTTGAAGGAGGAAAATCACAAGAGGCCTATCTTCTTCATTTTTTGGCCAAATGAAGTGCCGAAAAAGCCCAGCTAGGAGTTTTTGTATGTTCTGAATCCCTTGGTACTATTTTCAAAGACATTTGGAGACGTCAATTTTAGTTTTTTCTACTTTGAAGTTTCAGGGAGATTAGAGCCACCATTGATGGAGGTCATTCTCAGATGAGCCCAAATCTATTTTTTGTGACTGAATAGTCATTTTTGACTAATTGTTATGCTCTAAAGACATTGGGATAGGTTTCAGAGGCATTTGAGGAATTTTAAAGGTGTTTTTTCTACAAGTAAGCTCAGGGAAGATCAAGGCCACATGTAGAAGAGGTCATGCCCGGATGAGTCATGGTCCGTTTTTAGAGTTCTATTAGTCATTTTTGGGGTTTTATGTATTCTGAATCCAATGGTACAATTAGTAAATCCATTGGAGTTGAGAAACAACTTGTAAAATAATATTTGACAAACTAATCCCAGAGATCCTAGTCCATTGATGGAGGCTCAAGGAGATGTAGCCCAGTTGGGGGTGAACTCCTTTATCATGTTGTCATTGTTGTGAGTTTTTTGCTGGTTATTATTTGTTGCACTTTACGTTGTTGTTGTATTATTTAAACAAAAAATTTAACCTTTTAAAAACCTCACACATAAACACATAAAAGAGGCATAAACTTGACACATAAATCTTCTTGCAAAACTAAGACATTGAGCAAGGTCCTGAAGTTTATTTTAATGGAGTAGAGGGTGTTTGCATAGAAAAAAAAGTCAACCCCCTATTTTCATATCAACTACAGGTCTGAACCTTCTGTTTACGTCGACTTCAGACTGTTGGAGCAGCCTGTGCTCTATGTTCTATTCCTCCCTTCCTTGTGCAGATTGTATTTTCTGTGTCTGGTACCTAGTTTCAACTGCACCTGGTACCTAGTCCCTTCTTGTTTTGATTTTACTGAGAGATGCGAGGCAGCTGATTTTCATAGTACAATTTCAACCGGATCCCATTCACTAAACCTTCCTTCCATTCTCCATTCAAAGTCTTCAACTGTGCAACTCATCCTTCTGTAACATAGGATATCTCATATGGCCCAAGCTAATGTATCCTAAACTTCCCTGGATGCTTCATGAACTTGTTGTCATATACCAATACCATATCTCCTTGCTTGAATGCTTTATTTTTTATATGTCTGTCGTGATAGGCCTTTTCTCTTTCCTTCTGTACCTGCTGGTGAAATCCTTCAATAAACTTGTTTTCTTCCAGTTCGACCAACTACGCAAGCCTATTTTAAACAACGCCAATGTCATCCATATCTATGAATGCTGCAATTCTTAGACTGGGAACCAAATATTCCATAGGTACTACTGCTTCTAGACCATAGACCAACTTAAAGGGAGTCTGCATTGTCAAATTATTGCAAGTAGTTCAGTATGTCCATAATACTGTTGGTACTCTCAAATCCCAATCATCTCTATTCACACTGCAAATCTTCGTCGGCGTTGTCTCCAAGATCTTATTGAAAGCTTCAACTATATCATTCACTTGTGGATGGTATGCAGTTCTCTTCTGGTGGTGAACTTCAAATTCCTGAGTCAAGGCTTCGATAGTATTATTAATAAAATGTGTGCCTTGATCGCTCATAAGGGTATTTGAGCATCCAAATCTGGTTATGATATCATCAAATATTAATCGCGCAGCTATAGTTGCACTACAGTCCTCAACTGCTCTGGCTTCTGCCCATCTGGTCAAATACTCTATCTTAGTGATGATGTATCGAGCTCCTGTGCACTTTCTTGGTTGGTTGATAAGTCCCACAAAATCAATAGCCCATTTCTCAAATGCCTATAAGGTTAGCTGAGGTGCTAAATGCATCTCCTCTCTTCTGGAAGGTTTCCCAAATCTTTGGCATACATCGCAGGATTTGTATTATTCCTTAGCATCTTTGTGTAAAGTGGGCCACCAGAGGCCAACTCTAAGAACCTTTTGCGTTGATGCTTTCCCTGCATAGTGTCCTCCTGCGATGCCTTCATGTGCTTTTGCCAGAATCAATGGTATTTCTGCCTCCATAACACATCTCCTTGGGATCTTATCAGGTCCCATCTTATAAAGTTGTCTAGCTATAAGTTAAAAGTATGCAACACGAACTACTAGTTGTTTCTTCTGAATGACTGTATATTCGTGAGGTTCCATTCCTGTTGATAGGAACTGGAATATCTCAGCGAAGTGATCATAAATCTTTTTGATGGCCAGAAACTATGCATCTGGTAGTGTATCCTCCAAACTAATAGGCTCCTCTCCATGTTATAACCTAAACAAGTGGTCAGGTCCCTTGTTCATTCTCCCTGGCTTGACCACAATCTCAAAATCATATTCCTAGAATAACAATAGCCATATACATATTCTTTCCCCCAACACTGGTTTGTTGACTAGGTATTTCAATGCAGAGTGATCAATGAACATCTTAAAATGTCCTCCCAATAAGTAGTGTCTAAACTTCTGCAGTGCATACACCATGGCTAAACCTTCTCTCTCAGTGGTAGTGTAATTTATCTCGGCTGTAGAGTGATTCCTGCTAGAAAATCCTAGTGGATGGTCAATATATCATGCTCATGTTTGTGCTAACATTTCTCCTAATGCAATAGATGACGTATCGACATGCACATGTAATTCCTTACTCCGATCTGGGAAAACCAGAATAGGCGCAGTGACAATTTTTTGTTTCAGCGTGTCGATGCTCTATTGACATTCCTCTGACCATTGGAACTGACAATATTTCTTTAATAGCTTCTCCATAGGAATTGTTATATGTGCATATCCCTTGATGAATTTTCTGTAGTATCCTGTATGTCCCAATGTAGTGCACAGATGTCTAATAGAAGTAGAAGGAGGTAGATCCACAATGATGGCGATCTTGGAAGGATCTACCAACAACCCCTTCTTACACACAATATGGCCTAACAACACTCCAAAGGGTGAAAAGAAGATATACTTCTTCAAGTTCAGGGAAATTTGACATTACCTGCACTTATTCAACATTAGCCTTAAACATTCAATATGATTTTGCAATAAGATAAAACAGTCCAATCATCAAAATATGCTTCCAAAATTTTATGTAAAAATTCCTTGAATGCTTCGACCACCACCCTAGAAAAGATGGTTGGTGCATTCTTCAATCCGAAAGGCATCACTGTGTACTGGAAGGAACCCCATTCTATTGAAAATGTGGTCTTATGGCGATCTTCCTTGGCAATCCTGATCTGGTGATAACCTAAAATCCATCTATGAAGGAATATACCTCTTGTCCTCCCACATTATCTAGAACCGCATCTGTAAAAGGTGTAGGGAATGGATCATGTAGGCATGCATCGTTCAGCTTCCTGAGATCTACACAGATCTTAATCTCTCATGACTTCTTATCTTGGACCACCATAAGGCTAATCCATTCTAACTCTTCAACAGGTTCTATGATTCCTGCTTCCAACATTCTATCTAATTCAACCTTGAATTTCTGTTTATGTTTGGGATTCAATCTGTAAGGTCTCTACTTGACTGGTCTTGCATCTAGTTTCAAGGGGATATTCATTTCTCCCATGGGCCCTTTAATGCCCTTCATGTCAGTGAACTTGGTTGGAAACAAGTCCTGATATTCATGCAATAATTATGTGATCTTATCAATAGTGGCATCATCCCAATAATCTCCAACGTTTGCGAGATTAGGTTCTTGATCTGTCCCAATATTAACTTTCTTTATTTTGATTGGTTGTCCAATGAAATTTAAGTCAACTCCTGGTAATTATATGTCTCTCTATCCTTTTTTTTCTACGATGTTCACATTCCTAGGATCATCGTCTTCTTCAGCATTGATATTGTAACAGCCTTGCAGTTTCTGAAGAGGTACAATCCATTCATTCTCTTCTTGCTCAACAGGGAGGTTAGGTGCCTTCTCAAATACTTTATGTCTTACCACTTGCAGATCTTGATCTACTATGGGGTACTGACTCTCAAATAAAAAGGCAGCTAGAAAGTTCTGATTCATATCGTACCAATCTGCAGTGGTGAGGCACAATTCTGCTTGAATATACCAATTAATAGGCGTTGTGTCTGTTACACATTATTTTGGTCACTCTGATGATGACCCCATAGGCATGTGTTCAAGATTCCAAAACAATCTTTCACATGAGGAAAATGGTTGAGTTCTTCCCCTACAAGGCACATTTTTAGAATGACGTCGTAGGCTGACAATGGTACATAGTGTGGAAATCCTTGATTTCCGTAGGTTTCTCTATGCTTGGCCTACGGGATTTCTGCATGCTTTTATATAGGTAGGGTGCGGCGATGCTTCAAGCTAAGAAAAGGAAGAAGTTTCACAAAGTTTCTAGAAGGAGAATCTTCTAGAATGTGAGGTGGCGTCTGTATGGTTGTGATCTTACTGGCTTCTCTGATTTGGTGGGATCATCCTCATCCTAGTAACCACTTCATCTTCTCCTATATAGTAATGGATTTCTCATGGAAAAGGTAAAGCAAGATTGAGCAAAGAATAGGATGAAGACTGTGTGAAGAATCCTGATACAATTGATGCTTGAGGCCTCCATTTGTCCATCAAGCCTTGTGGATTATCTTCATGCAAATTCAGAGCAAGTGTATGTGTGTGTTGGAACAAAGGACCATCGAAAGGGAACTTGCAATATCAAGGAAATTTGGTTGTATCTTCCACTTTTAATTAATATGATACAGTGGCATGTTTCTTTCCCATAAAATCATTAATGTTTTATTACATGACTCCTTGATCACATGTTTAGGTTTCCATTGAATCTACAATTGTTGCTTTCACTTTGGTTGGTTTGTGTCATTGCAGATCTAATCTCACAAGAGCACCGTAGTGAAGTAGGAACAACAAAGATATAAGGAAGTGATATATAAAGGTATGTCATACACTCCTTCTTTGGTGATAAATTCAATGGTATCAACCTAGGGAAAGCGTCATGTCCTGTCTTGTTTTGTTCTAGATCCAGGTGGATCTAGGGAGATTGGTTTATGTTCACATTCACCAATTTATCCAATAACAAAATTGGTGACTCCACTGGGGATACGACTTGATTGTGATTTTTTGTTGGCCATTTGCTCTTTACCTATTCTTTTCACTTGAATTCAGTCTCTGAGTCTGTGGGAGATCCATTCAGACTCTGTGGATTTAAAAATCCACTTAGATCCTTTGCCCTCTTCTCATAATTTCTTGATTTATGAACACCTCTGCACTGTACCTTATACATAGCCTACATAAACCTCCAATTTCCGCACCTTGGTTGTTTGCTTCAGTGCGGGATTTTTGCACCCTATCTGTTTCTGTCCTGTGGAAACTCTTGATTTCCGCACTATGATATGCTATCAGCTTGCGGCAGCGTATGTGAAATTTTTGAGTTGGGTCTTAGCCTCTGTTGATTCCCATTTTTTTCTTTAACCAACTGGAAAGGATTTTTAATACTAACATATGAGTTTTTTCTAAACATTTGACTTGTCGTTGATTGGTTTCGAAGATCGAACATGTCTCTTTTAATCTTTTTCCATTTTTTCGTTTTTGATTTTTATTGACAAGGGTATAATCGCTGAGCTTGTATCTGAGTGATTATTCAATTAAAAATCTTATATTGAATTTGAAGTTTTGGATTGATTACGTATTCTGAATTACTTGATGATTGAGAAGTTATTTCTTCATTCACATTTGGGGAAATACTTTCTCGTCATTTTTTACTTTTATCTTCATTGAAAGTTTGATTTGGGTGCTTGTTGAAGGTATAAATTTTCTTGGATTACTTGTCCTTTCTCTATCATGCCCTTGGTCTAGTCTTAGAAAGGAAGAATTTGAAGTTATCCATTCTTTTAAATAATCATACATAAGAAAATTTATTGCATTTAAGAGAAGAGAACATTGGAGAACTTCATTGTTTATTGGTTGTTTGAAATTGTGTTCATTTAAAGAAAAATGAAGTATATTTCATAGCTTACATCATTCTAGAAACACCTTCTCCCTGTTGTAGATAGAATTCATTGATCAAAAATTTGCACCATTCATTTCTATTTGCATATTGTTGGGTCAAGGTCTTACACAACATCAATTTCATTCCTGTCTCCCTCTTGAGTAACAACAACCTTTTAAAATATTGCGAAAATCTAAAACTTAATTAGTAATTTTCATTTTTTTTAGGGCTCTTTTACACCAACATTAGCTAGGCTAGAGCTTTGGAATAGGTAGTGAGACACACTCTCCAAAGCACAAAACACACAATAGCATCTTGTGATAGGGAGTGTAAAATTCCATTTGCAACATTTTGTCCTGGGAAGCCCTTCTCACACAAGGGTCAAACCTGAAGTCACATCGAGATTGGCAGAGTTACTCACCCTACTTTGTTGATCTCGGTGTAGAGATTGTGCGTATTATGGGGGTCACTTGAAGGTATACCCACAGTGATGAGTGGAAGCCTCTTAATTTTTTTTCAGGCTAGATACCATTCCCTTGCACGTGGATCGGATTGTCGACTGTCTCCCCAGGCATCATTGTTGTTTTTGGTAGCCTTAGTTTCCTATCTTTTTAGGGTCTTACACAAGGTGACTATCAAGGGGCAAGTCTTCAAGGTACCTGGAATCGACGTTGGCCAGACTCACTCGGGCTCCTTGGAGGGTATCCCACGATTATGTGTGGGAGCTTACATAAGGGTGTAAGTCCGTTAAGCAGGTCATCAACGTAATTTTTCCACCCTATCCCAACCCCTTCTTGTCTTGACTTCGTGACGTTGGATTTCATCACCAACTAGTGACTTCAGAATAAGAAGGTTTTGTTTGCTTGGTTTTGATTCCTAGATTCTACTAGCGAGTGTTGTTTGTTTACATAGTTGGCCATAGATTTTTTCTGTAAAATTTTCGGTTCGACAAACATTGACCCTCCACGTTGTTCACGTAGGATACAAGGACTACCTCCGGAAGATCCATAAGTTTCCCAGGAAGTTTCCCAATCCTTGCTTCCTAATCCACCAGAGGACTCTCCTCAATAGAGTGAGATCCAAGAACACATACCTTCACAAGCGAAGAGAATTGACTCTTTAGAAATTTTTCAAATTGTTTATGATTCTTTGGATGCTTTTCGCTTACCTCCTGGATACGAGAGACATATTCTCCGACTCAACTCATCCGGAGAACTTGTTGTTGACACTTCTGGAATACCATCTAGAATCCTTGATGGCCTTGAAAATGAGGATCCTTTTTGTACCACTGACATATCTCGAACTCCTACTTCTAGGTGGAACCCTCCCGGCTCAGAAGCAGAAGCTGAGATACCTGTCGTTTTTGAACCACCCGAGACATCTACTACATTTACGATACCTTTAGATCACTTTAACAATACAACTTGTTATTTCATCGTTGGTTCAAAGGCTGGTCCTAGCTCCACTATCCCTCTTCAGCAGGCGCACTCCACAATGGTCCCAAACACTACGATTATCCCCACCGGGAACACGGTGGCTAATCAACCTCCTATTGGTACACCGCGTTCGTCTAGACAAATCCCCTCACTCCCTCTTGGGTATAATGCCTTGAATGCTTCCATCCCCATTCCTACCCAAGTTCCATCCAGAGCTTCTGGAGTCTTTACTCCTCCTGGGTATAATGTTGCTTCTGGTTCTATTCCGACACCATCTTAGTTCCTCTCTGGAGGGTCTTATCCACCTTTTATAGGAGGATTCAAACCTAGTGGCTCTCCTACCTTTGGAATTTCTACTCCATTATTCACTTCTTGTTATAAGATTCCTATTGGGGGACAGTATAACCCATGGGGGACAACTTAATTTGGAGGTCAAACCCAAATTGGGGCATCATCATCACCTGGAGGACAACCCCCACTCAGAGGATATAATCCACAATATGGATAGAACATCCTCGGATCACTAGCCCAGTATTGGAATATTCTTATTCAAGGAAATCCATAATCATCTAGGGGGAAACAACTTCATTTTAGCTCTTTTATACCCCCTAGTTCGGGCCAGTCATACCTCGTTTCTTCCAATCCCATTTGGGGTTCAAACGTTCAATCTAGTGTCCCTCCCTAAGGAAACATCTCCAATTAGTACAACCATATGGGATACATGCCTCTGCACACACATTTGAATCTGTTAGGACCTTTGCCTCACATACAAACTGCTTATGGTCCTACTGGTATACCGATAGGACTCCCTCCCCAAAGTCACCAGTATCCTCCTGTGAATAGACAATTACCCTTTTTAGCCACTTTGGATCTACCTGATTTGTCTATAATCTTGAATGATCCTATCCTACATTCTCCCCATTGGCCCATTATACTGGACAAATTACCGCCTAACATTCCAAAATTTGACGGTAAACTGGGAGAGGATCCAAACAACCATGTCATGACTTTCCACCTTTGGAGTTCGCCCAAATCTTTGATGGATGATTCTATTCGGTTACGACTCTTCCAACGAACTCTCAAGGGTTCGACTGCAAAGTGGTATATAGAACTACCACAAGGTTTCTTCAATGAATTTAATACCCTAGCCATGGCTTTCCTCACACACTACCAATTACCAATCCATTATGAAACATGAATTGAGATCCTAAGTCCCTTCAAGCAAACTAAGGCCACTCACATCTCTAATCACATTCATGAGTGGAGACGAAGAAGATGTTTGATCAAACTCGATCTTCCCAATTAGTTATTGGCAGAGTGGTTCATGAAATCATTCTTGAATGAGATCTCTCATGATGTTTCCATGGGTGGAGTTGTCACCGAAGAACATGCTATCAGTCATGCTCAGTACATAGACCTCGTTTATTCACAAAGGAGTACTCTTTACAACTTACTCCCTGATGCACCTCGCCCTTCTACTACTGCTACTTCAACTACCCCTGCTGCTTCTCATTCAACTGATGGTGTGATTGGCACTTTCCATGCTCAACCTCAAAATACACCAGCCTCTCCCACCAACCCCAAGTCTAATGCTTCTAATGTTCAAAATGCTCTGTCTCCTAATCCCCCCGTTGGCAAAACCTCTGAGGTTAACTCTATTCAATCTACCCCTACTGTAAAAAATAAGTCTAAAAAAGGGAAGGGTAAGAATAAGGAGGATAAAAATAACCCACAGTATGAGAAATCCAAAACCCAACCTATTGATGATAAGGATAAGTGTAAACCCCAATACCCTTGCCTTATCTGTGGTGACGATCATTATACCAAAGATTTTCCAAGACAGGTCGAGGTTATTAAGTTCCTCCAAGGGACCGCGAAACCTCCCACACCTGTTGTTTTGTCTCAACCTTTCCCTTCTCAACAACAGGCTCAATTGGTCATCCATGACCAACCCTCTCCCTCCACTACTTCTTATGTACTCATGTGTATTGATGATATTCCAGAAAGAACGGCATTACACTGACCACTCGAGCCAAAGATTATTCTTCCTCAAAGGAGAAGGTTGACGATATACCACCTTCATTGGTTCAACAACCTCCTTCAAATTCACCTCCCAACGGTCCTCTTCATCTCTAATGACCGAGTCTCGATACAATTCTTCACCCTCCCCCAAAGGGTGTTGTTTGAAAGTCTACCTTCAACCCTCATGCACATGCTGCTCAAAACTACAATATTGTAGAAGATCTGGCGCAATCACCTTCTGCGATGTCGGCTCTCGAAGTCCTCCAAAGTTTCGCTGCTCAACGGAAGGAACTGCTAAAGGCTATCGGTGGGATTGATCATACGGATACAAATTTGATAATTTTTTACCTCGAAGATCACATTCCGAGACTCCCCCCTCAACTAGCATTCCAAATACAAGTTGTTGTCTCCGACAAGAACATCTGTAGGACTATTATTGATGAGGGTGCCTCCATGTGTGTAATGTTTGTTGCATGTTGGAAGGCCATCATCTCTCCTCCTCTTACAGAATCACATAACATGCTTAAGGCCTTCAATGGTTCTGGATTTAATCCCTACGATGTACTTCCTTCATTGTCTATTACGTTGGAAGGCAAATCGGTCAATGTTGAAGTTGAGGTCTTTGATGCACCTCTCGATTATAACCTCTTATTTGGCCGTAGTTGGATTGATGCAATGCACGCTGTTGTGTCTACCATTTTCTGTGTTCTACGTTTTCCACATCAAGGAAAGGTCATTACTGTCGACCAACTAGCCTTTTTCAACTCTGACACCCATACTAGCAACATACCTTTTATTACAAAGACACCGCCTGGGTATGAGAACATCGATGTGGACCTACTTAAAGATTAGAATTTGATGGGTACATTCCCAATCCCACTTGTCGATGCTCCACCTCCTTTGGTTGCCTCGATTAACATGATTTCCACCTCTGTTCGCAAAACTCACACATATTCCGATGCGTGGGTAATAACAGAAGCTGGTGATTATCCTCGCTACAACAACCAAATGCCTTTAATTTTGGTTGAATCTGCCTATCAAGCCATTCAATCGACAACCCCATCTACCCTCTCTCTCGATGATTCATCTCCTGACCCGTTCCATGTTATTTTTTCCACATACAATATGATTATGTCAGTTATGTTGATGGAAGATACCCCTTGGGATGATGGACATCACCGTTCCATTCTCTTCCTCGAACAACACACCATCGAGAGTTACCAACGGATCTCGACTTCATTGACCATTGCTGTCATTTCCTATGTTCCTGAGTCATCGCACGACGTGTTATATGAAGGGAACTTAAGTAATATTTCGCCCACCACCCCCCTCGACATTTCCATTAAATCTGCAGTTGTTGAAAATGTTCACATTAGAGCTTCATGCTCCACTGACGAGGTTGTCACTTATATCTCCTTTTTTCAAGAGTTTTGTGACATCTTCACATGGAGCTATGAAGAGATACCAGGTATTGACCTTGATATTGTTGTACATGAAATTAAGACCTACCCAGGCGCTAAACCCATCTGGAAAAGACTTCGCTCGGTCCATCCCCGTAAAGTAGTTGCTATCAATCTTGAGGTCAAAAAACTTCTTAAAGATCGCTTTATTTATCCCGTGGCTTTGACTAATTGGGTATGCAATCTAGTTCCGGTTAACAAGAAACAAGGTACGATCTGTTTTTGCATCGATTATAGGGATATAAATCAAGCTTGTCCTAAGGAAAACCTTCCCACCCCCTTCGTTGACCAGATCATCGATGATTGCGATGGGAGTGAAATATTCTCTTTAATGGACGGTTTCTCTGGCTATAATCAAATCAACATCTTGCCCGCGGATCAACACAAAACCGCTTTTATTTGTCCTTGGGGCACCTTTGCCTACTGGAAATTACCCTTCGGTTTAAAGAATGTTGGTGCGACTTTTCAATGTGCCATGTCTTATGATTTTCATGATATTAAGCACATTGTATAACCATATCTAGATGACCTAACAGCACATTCCATGCATCATACTGACCATCTGAGACACCTCTGAGCCATTTTCCTTCGTTGTCGGTTCTATTGTATACCCTTAAACCCACACAAATGTGTTTTCTGTGTGGAGTCCGACCGACTTCTAGGTTTTATCATGTCACGCCAGGGGATCAAGGTCGATCCTTTGAAGGTCAAGGCGATCCTCAATCTCCCTCCTCCTTCTTCACTTCACTAGCTTCAAAGTTTGCAAGGGAGGGAAAGTTTTTTATGTCATTTCATCCCAAACTATGCTCAATTAATGCTCGGATTTACTCAACTGCTCAAGAAAGGTTCTGAGTTCGTATGGGATTCCACTTCCAACAAAGCTTTCAAAGCTTTGAAACTGACTTTAACCCGGACCCCATTACTTTTCCCACCTGATTATAGTCAAGATTACTTCCTTTATCTCACTGCTTCGGACTCTACCATCGCCATGGTTCTAGTCCAAGAAGATGATTCACACGAAAAACATGTCATTTATTATTTGAGTCGGAGTCTCACGACTACCGAAGACAAATACTTACATGTTGAAAAAATGGCCTTGGCAGTTGTTCAAGCTGTCCAACATTTTTGTCACTATATCTTATTACGCAAGACCACTGTAATTTCTAATTGCAACCCCATGCAACACATTCTTACATGCCAATTGCTTGGGGGAAAATACTCCAAATGAATAGTAATTCTCCAAGAGTTTGACTTAGAATTCAAATGCGCTAAGTATAAGAAATATTTGGTGTTTGTCGAACTAATGTGTGACCTTCCATGCACTGAGACAAAAAATGTAGCAATAGATTCTTTACTTGAAGAATCTCTTTTTTTGATCAGTTCTGATGACCTTTGCTATGGAGATATCATTATATATCTCCAGACTCAAAATTTCCACCCCGATCTATCTACCCCTGACCGTCATCGTATACGATATCAAGCTCGTCAATATATCATCCTTGGTGAAACTCTTCATCATTGTGGGGTTGACTCCATTTTTCGACGATGTCTTACCTATGACGAGGCTGAGAAAGCTTTGAATGATTTCCATTCTAGAGTATGTAGTGATCACATGTTTAGGTATGCTACTGCCCAAAAGATCTTACGAGCAGGGTATTTTTGGCCTTCTTTATTTAAAGATTGTATTACCGTCGTCCAAAAATGCCATGCTTTCCAAACATACAATAATAAAATAAGATCACATCCCTCTCCCTTACACCCTGTAGTTTCCGTCAGACCTTTCGCAAAATGGGGTATCGATTTCATGACATGTAACCCTCACTCGGCCCATGGGCATGGATACATTATCGTAGCCGTGGATTATTTCATGAAATGGGCCAGTCAATGCCTACTTTCGAAAATACTGGGAAAACTACAGCCCTTTTCATATTTAATCATATTATTACTCGATTCGGGATCCTGCAAGCCGTCATTACTTATCACGGTAGCCATCTCCGAAACTTTATGATGTCTGAACTTACCAACAAGTTGGGTCTTCGGCATGAAAACTCAACCCCCTACTATCCATAGGCCAATGACCAAGTTGAAGAAATAAATAAAATCCTTATCACTATGCTTCGTCGGATAATAGGAATCCATAAGACGAGTTGGCACACGATGTTGTTTTCATCATTATGGGCCTATCGGACATCTGTGAAGTCTGTTATGGGATTTACCCCTTTTCAACTAGTCTACGGCATTGAAGTCGTTCTCTCGATTGAGTGTGAAATACCATCTTTGAAGCTAGCTGTCGAAATTCTCCCAAACACTCGTCGTGATGCCACCCTAGTTATTGAAACCCAGAAGAAATGCGTAAAATCCCAATATGACAAACATGTCAAGCTGCGTGTTTTCTCTGAAGGAGATCTAGTTCTCCTCTCTGAACAAGATCGTGATATATTAGGAGCCAAAAAATTCGAAGCTATGTGGCGTGGTCCATATATTGTCAAACGAGTGTTAGAGAAGGGAGCTTACGAGTTAGTAGATTATGATGGCATTCCTTTGAGTGAACCCATAAATGGGCTTTACTTGAAGAAGTACTATGATTAGAATATCTTTGCATGAGTGCTTGTATTTTTACTGTATCATACTTTTTGTGTGCTACTTTTGTGTGCTTTTCGTTATTTGGTTTCGACCCTCGACTCCATACCTTACGTTGTGGTTGGTTTCCAGATGTCGACGTCTTCTATACCCTACATTGGCTTTGTCGATGGTGCTAGTCGTAGTACTCAGAACCCACGAACGAACTTATCAGTCTACAAGATGTTTACCTCGGTCGTGCAACCAATAATATCGCAGAATAGAGCGCATCCATCGAATTGTTGACCGATGCTATTTCACTTGGGATTCAACAGCTAGTTGTACGACTTGATTCAAAACTAGTAGTGCTACAGTTAAGTAATGTCTACACTATCCTAAGTCCTACCTTGTTACGGGTATATCTACGAATTCGCCTCTTGGAACATCATTTTGATTATATTGAATAACAACACATTCCTAGATGTCTAAATACATTAACTGATGCTCTAGCTAATTATGTGTTAGAAAAACATTTGAGACATTTATAAATCCAATTACACATTTCAAATTGTATATAAAATCAAATTAAGTCGGTAGAAGCCTCATGTATATATATAATGAAAATGTTTTACAAAAGGTGTTTTCCATCCAAGGACCAAAATATCAAAATATAGAGCCCGTGGCTCCTACAAAATAACATCATGGATGTCGCTCACAATAGAACACTATTGCCTGTGCTACCCTGTGAAGTAACTGACTAAGTGAGCCGAACACACCTACAGTATGACATTGATAACGGCTCGGGACCTCCTAGATCGACATGTCGGGGATGCCTGTCGTCAAGCCTTCTAAGTTCTACTCCATCGCCTCATAGTCATGGACATCCTGCCCTGCTACCACACCTGCCTCTCCTCACCTCTGAATCAAAGATGTGCTCGGAGGTTGATGCAGCCCGACATCTAAATAGTCAAAAGTTTCTAATTAGTCTTTAGATCGAAAACACAAAAAATATCTAATATCCTAAAAACCACAAAACACTATAAAGAACAAAATTTCTTTCTTACCTACATCTCCCCACTGAAATCCCTCAGGGAGAGCCAAGTTGAGATCACCCCGAAAGTCCTGGTCGGAATACACATAATCATCAATCATCAAGATTTGGGGCCTTAACTAGTCAAAAAATGAATCATTGTACTTGATAATAGGGCCCGCTATGTGCCGAGCCATAAGGTCACACCACCATTTCATTCTTGGGTCTCGTGGGGTTGGTATTCCCCACTCTACCTGTAGCCGCAAATGAGGGACTCTTTCTAAGAAGAAAGATACCAAAATGGACCCATACCCAAAGTGCTTTAGGTCTCCTCTCTTGCTTTTGGTGAGTTGTGTCTTCATACTGTGAAGCACACCGTCACACCAATTGAATACTTGAGGTTCCAAACATTCAATAGCATATTGAAAATAAATCTAGAGCACCATGTGCGGTGACGCGCTTCCTACCATCCGTGAAACGGTAAAGAGGATGGTTTTGAGAGTCAGATCCCGCACACCTCGGATAGCCACTTCACCTTTGCACCTTTTGGCATCAGGTTCACAGTGTCGACGGATATACTCACTCATCGGCAAGCCACCACCTCGACCCCTTGTCAAAGTCACACATGCCCACTGACAGGATAACCCCATTAGAAAGTAAATATCCTCAATTCCCTAGGAAAGGACATGAACACCCACGTCAAATAGTTTTTGTTTCACGTCCCACATTATGGACCAAGTACTCTAATAGTCTTCGTTGGGCTCTCATGCTCTGGATTTTGAAAATTTTCAATAGGCCACATTGACGAAGAGCACTAATGGTTCCTGGATCATTCAAATCCATAGATTCGTCATCTTCATGCTCACGTTCTCTCCATTCCAAAATTTTTGCGATCAAACACCTGCATGGAAGTAAGAGAGGACAATTATCACCTTTATCTAGCCTTTTTGGAATTCTTTTTGGTTCAATGCTTGCTTTTCTTTTTTGGTTTTCGACCTAAGCTTCACTTACAGTGTGGGATTTTCGTAGGCGAGCCATTGGGCACTTGCAAAAATCCTTCATTTCCATAGGTCCCAATATTGACCACCTGTGGTGGCCCCAGCACATGCCTATCGGCCCTAAAATCACCCAAAAAATCATTTTTTGACCACCAAAAACAAATTTTAAACCATTGAAAAGGAAGAAGATGAAGAACTTACTGTTTTCATGGAAATTGTTCGTCGATTGATCACTTGTGATCCTCGCAATCGACCGCCAAAGTAAGGGGTGAAAAAGGGGTTTTTAGACAAGTTCTTAACCAAATACAAATGAAATGGTAAAAAAGAGTTGTTACTCTTATTTATTTAATTTTTTACCTTTTTCATAATATTTTATATTATATAAATGTGTTTGGTTATAAACCCTCAAAACTAATAGACTCGTGAGTGTTTTGTTTCTTGTAGGAAGAAGACTAGAGTCATAATTAACAGAGTATGGATCTTTGTTCCATAATTTGTTTCCTCTCTGTTACGCATATCGATACTTTTTAGGGTTTTTTAGTAAAACCTCAAGTTCACTCTCAGTTCATTCTCGTGCTCGAAAATTTATGAGAACGCAACCAAGTATACTTTTGTCATCCTTTTGTACTTGTCTTGGTAACACAAAAATCAACACACATGGAGTATTATTTAAGCTCTTTTCACACTCCATAAAAACAGAAATATTTTCGAGCGACCTTATTCTGTTCACGCTTGTAAAAGTATTTGAATAAAACATTTGATGGGCGATAGTTTATCACTTTTTCAGTCCTGTCGAACTATTTTACGAAAAAGGAACTGAGAGATTTCTCTTTAAAGTGTTTTTCAGACTTTATAAACATGAAAAACCCTTGAGTTTTCTATCTTTGGACTCATTAAACAAACATAGAAAGACCCACATGGGACCGAACCACTCCTTCTTGGGGTTCGTTAAAAATACTTTGAGGGACTCGTTTGAAGGATGAGATTATATTAACGAGCATATCTTATCCTCCTTAATCTTGCATAAAAATAAAGAGGTACTCGCCAGAAATGGTGGGGGGGAATTTGGGAAAGAGATGTGTTTTTGTACCTGTGTTAGTGGTAGTACTAGTCACTCTTGAACATGACACCCCCTTCGTCATTTGAATCCGGGTTGGGAAATCCATTTGTCTCTCATCTGGCCTTCTTTGAATTCATATCTTGGGTCGTCTTTGAGTCAATGCTGCCAAGACCAGTGTCGTGTCATTCATATGTTCAAGAGAAGTCCAAACAAGCCCTCCCTCGAGTCGGCCATCTGCATTGTCATTTCTTACCATGTCGGCCTTCCCTGTGTCAATTTTGAATCATTTTCATACTTTGATCTACCCTTAATCTGTTACTTATTTCATGTCACTAATGAGGAAAACATCAAGGCCCTCCTGTGATGAGTATTTTTCCTGTCGGCTTCAACTCATCATCCCATAACAATACTTAGAAATTGTTTAGTACCTTAGAGCCTACATGCGTCAATGGCAGGTTTCTTCACTCTCGACAGTGGATTCACATCATTGGTCCCTGATTGAGAGATTTCATTGAGTGTTCGACTTCATCTCATTTATTCACATTCGTCGGATTGTACTAAGGTACCTTGGGAGTCATTGACATCAATGTTGATTTCCCTCGCACTTGTTAATGGTTTTCATCAATGGCTGGTAATCAAGTGGTTTCTACCATGTTCAACTTCAACACTTGTAATCACATGGTTAGATTCGTACTTATGGATGATGGGATTGAAGACCCTAGATCTTATCTTTTTGGCCTAGGTTGCGATGGAGTATTTATGATTTGAATTGACAAACAAATCCACTTTGTATGTCTTGTGGTTGTGTCTGAATTTACACTTTCTAATACATAGATCCACGGTGTATTTCTGGTGGCTATGTAGAATCTTGACGACATGTTTCCACGGTGTATAATTGGTGGCCATGGATTGCATTTATTATTTCAATCACTTGTGATCTGAGCATGGGGATGACTAACTCATAAATGGTATAATTCTATGCAAATGCTTGATTGTTTGCAGGTTCCTGAATGGTGCGCTCCATATTCCTGACACACACACACATTTTACAAAGTATTTCGGTTGTCACATGTTCCGGCCTCATACTTTGGGGTGAATTTTGTTACACATTGTTTTGGTCACTCTGATCATGACCCTGTAGGCATGTGTTCAGGCTTCCAAAACAATCTTTCACATGAGGAAAATGTCTGAGTTCTTCCCCTACAAGGCATATTTTTAGAATGACGTCGCAGGCTAACAATGGTACACAGTGTGGAAATCCTTGATTTCCGCAGGCTGCTCTATGCCCGGCCTACGGGATTTCCACATGCTGTTATATAGGCAGGGTGCAGCGACGCTTGAAGCTAAGAAAAGGAAGAAGTTTCACGAAGTTTCTAGAAGGAGAATCTTCTAGAATGTGAGGTGGTGTCTGTATGGTTGTGATCTTAAAGGATTCTTTGATTTGGTGGGATCATCCTCATCCTAGTAACCACTCCATCTTCTCCTATATAGTAATGGATTTATCATGGAAAATGTTAAGCAAGGTCAAGCAAGATTGAGCAAAGAATAGGCTAAAGACTGTGTGAAGAATCCTGATACAATTGATGCTTGAGGCCTCCATTTGTCCATCAAGCCTTGTGGATTATCTTCATGCAAATTTGGAGCAAGTGTATGTGTGTGTCGGAACAAAGGACCACTGAAAGGGAACTTGCGACATCAAGGCACTTTGGTTGTATCTTCCACTTTTACTTAAGATGATACAACGACATGTTTCTTTCCCATAAAATCATTAGTGTTTTATTACATGACTCCTTGATGATGTGTTTAGGTTTCCATTGAATATACAATTGTTTCTTTCACTTTGGTTGTTTTGTGTCATTGCAGATCTGATCTCACAAGAGCATCAGAGCGAAGTAGGGACAACAAAGATACAAGAAAGCGATATATAAAGGTATGTCATACACTCCTTCTTTGGTGATAAATTCAATGGTAGTAACCTAGGGAAAGCGTCATGTCCTGTCTTATTCTGTTCTAGATCCAGGTGGATCTAGGGAGATTAGTTTATGTCTGCATTCATCGATTTATCCAATAACAATGTCAAAAGTGTTGATGAAATTATGCACCCACTGATCTTGAGGAATGTTGCTATAGACCTCTTCACAAATTCACACATGGTCCTTTAGATAGCTTTGACCTGTGTATTGAACTTCGCGCCCTTCTACTTGTTCTGAAAAGCACACTGTCATCAAAGTGCGACATGGCACCCACTCCACGATGTTCTTCTTATGGGTTCTCCACCATCTTGTTGGCGTTACTTTCAAGGCTTTGTCTAGTGCCAATAGTCATTGTTGTACTGGTACAATTTCTTCAAATTCTGACAAGAATGTTTCTAAATGATTTAAACCATAAAATGTGGACAACTTGCTTACTTATGTGTCAATCCAACGAAATTCCCTAGTCAATCTAGCACACCTGTGAGAAAAAACTTCATACACTTTGTTCTGCCAATTCTCTAGTGCTTCTTCCAAATATGATGAGAATGCATTGTCACTTCGCTATCTTAAGTTCCCATCTAATGTAGGATTAATGCAATCATGTTGTCTTGCTGTCAATTTATATATATTCTCTAGCTTGTATCTGCGATCTTCTTCTCTCATGGGTTCTGTGTATATGCGACCTTCATCGGGATCAAGAGGCGCAATGAACCTAAGGCCATCACCTTCAAATGTCATTCTTCTTTTCTTTATGTCAACAACAGTGGAATTGTTGAAATCCCAATCAATTCCTAACAATGCAGGATAAGGACAACTATCATCAACTATCTCAATCACCTCGAAGTCTGCAAACGTCCTTACCCCGTCGATTTCCATAGGGACATGCTCTAGTCTTCCAAAGGGGCTTACTGCATGCTGGTTAGCCATCCTAAGATTGATAGGGGAATAAATTAGCTTAGGATTTCCCATTAGTGCCCAGGTCTGCTTCGTCATAACATTGACCTTTGATCCCAAGTTGAGGACCACATAATCTATGTCATAGTCTCCAATCTAAGCATTAAGGTGTAATTCCTTATTTGTCTTTCTCTTTCTGGATACTTGATGTATTGCTCTATTCAGCAAAGGGTCTACCCTACCAATCTCATACTGTCTTATCAAATTTTGTAGTTCTTGTACAACTCTTTCATCCTTAATCAAATTAATGCAAGTACATAAGAATTCCATAAGATTTCTTACCTCTTTTCCTTCTCCAGGTGATGTAGACTGATCAAATTCCATAGGCATTCCACATTCTCTCACTTATGGTTGTGTCTTTGATGAGGAAGCCTGGTCTCTTCCAAATTATTTTCTTGCCTCTTCAAGTGTCTACTTTTCTTGCCTTGGATCAAACACTTGTGTCTTCTCTGCAGCTCTTCTGACCCTTGATTCTTCTGTAGTCTTTCCTAGGGTCACTATGTCTTCTCCTGTAAAAAATTCCTCCTCTAGTGATAACAAAAACTTTGGGGTCCTCTCCGCGAGGTTCTGCTGATATTAATTGTACTTGTTGGTTTCCTCCTAGTCTCTCCTGAAGTTTGGCTAACAACACGGGACAATCTTCAATAACATGTTCAAATGAGTTGCAGTAGCTGCAAGTGGTACATGGGTTATGATAGCCCCTTTCCAAATGTTCTGGCTGTGCACAATTATAACAAATGATTTGACCTCAACCTCAACCCATGCCTCGTCCTCATCCTCTTCCTCTGAATCCACCGCAAGGGTTGAAGTTTCCTCTTCCTGGAGAGTTAAACTGCATAGTGTTTCCCTCCTACTGTACTTCGCCTTGAATCCTATATGTATCCCTTGATATTTCATGCAAGAGGTCATAAGCCCTACAATCCTTCTCATCATGCCCCACAAATTTACAAAATGTGCAGTAAAGGTTTGTAGGTGTCTGGACATATTTTTACATGTAATAGTATTCACCCGAGCGATGTCTATTTCTACATACCTCGCACCAGGGTAGAGTAACCTGCTTCAAAGGGATCAAAGCTCCAGAAACCAAGTACTCATGAAAGAGGGGACAATTCTCCTTATCATGGCCTTCTGATTTGCATCTGATACACCAAATGTCTTCTCTTTTATCTTTTCCCTTTTCTTTCTTCATATCTTCAATCTGCAGAGATAAGCTAGTTAGCTTACTCAAAATTTGACACATACCTGAGCTAGATTCTCACATAGGGGTTGATTCTAGCTTCATGGTGATCTCCAATGCCTCAGCCTGCGAAGCAACCTTCTGTTGCATAAGAGGAACTCTGATGTGTGATAAGAGGGAAACAATGAACCATTCCTTGTTGTGCTCATCTGGGATCTGAAAAATCAAACGGTCTGTCAAGTTTTTAAACCTTTGATCAAAATCCCAAATAGGTTCAACTACTCTATGCTCGATTTCTTTCATTTCTGTAATGCACTACGACTCTGACTTTTGTTTCTTGAATTCTTCTCTCAACACAATCTTGATGGTATTTAGCGGTTTAGGCCGTGCACTCGCTGTAGAAAACTTCATATACCAACTCAGTGCACGGTCTCTCAAGGTAGTACCAAACTGAGTTCTCTTAACTACTTTTTCATTGACTTGCTTAATAATCCATACATCTTCTCATAAGAACCAGTGCTGGTCAGGATCTTTAGATCCATATCCTCTAAATATAGGTAGACTCATTTCATCTACCATAGATATCCCTAGGTTTCTTGACTGAGTATGTACCAAACTGATGGTAACAATACTTTCAGTGCTCTGATTACTTTGACTACTCTAGTTACTTAACACTCCTAAAACAACAGGAGGAGTAGTAGTACTTAATTCGATAGTCAGCGCAGTTCCTAAAGTCTTGGAATCTTCTCGGTGAGGTTCTTCAGTCTTCTCTTCCTCTGCTCCACCGGATCCTAAAATTTCCTTGTTCAATAGCTCTTCTTCTTCTCCACTTTAGAACCCTTCATCCTGTGCTAGTGATTTGTGATTCTACTCAAACATGTCTACCAGAGGGACCTCTCTGAAGGTTCTACCACTGCGCATATGTCCAACCTCTGTGTCGTTGTCGATGTCTGAGTTCTTGAACATTAGCTTTTCTATCTAAAACACTTACTATATCTTCAAGATGTTCTTCTCATGCAATAGCATCATGATCTTCAACTTCAAAAAGTGTAAAAATTTTCCTCTCGGCCCCTTAAAGAAATATCTCTCTGCCTGACTATATGACTCTACTCTGTCAATAGAAAACTCAGTGATGTACCCTCCAATAGTGCTATCAAACCAGTGATCTACTGCTCTTGACACAACATTATCAACTCTCTTGACCTTCTTGATCAACATGGACGTCCAAACCACAGGTGGTCTAGATCTGATCTCAAACTAGGTATCTGCTAATATTGCTAACCACTCATATAGCTCCTTATGAATTCCTCCAAAGAAAATCTCGTGTATATCAGTAAATATATACCTTCCCAACCAATCCTTTGTACTTATATTAGGGTTTTTATTTGGAGCCTCAGGGAAGTCCTTCTCTTGTTCTTTTATCCACTTATGAATCTCTTTGTTCAATGGAAACCACCTTGACATTCCCTCAAGAAGATCTCGGTCCCGACAACAAACCATTTGTTGGGACAGGGGTAGACCCATGGTTCAACTCTTCAATAGCGCACCAACAAGTCCTAACTACTATCCCTTTCGGTAACACCTGCAGAGCATATGCAGTCTCACTCGAAGTACCAATAAGGGGTTGCAGGACACATGTGTCTACAACCAGAGTAAATGCAATTGGATTCAAAGGAACAATACACATAGATCTAGTCATCCTTTACCAAATTAGGTATACTTCACATAGTTATATCTCAAATCTATCACAATAATGCAATAATAGACTAACAAGAAGCAAAGAACACAACATCAAACACAAAGGACAACAATATATACGTGGTTCACCCTCTCCCTAGGGCTACGTCCACAAAACTGCATTTCTTGATATATCATGTGAAAACATATAGTTCTATCTGCGCACTTAGCTTGCAGATCTCTCTCTCTTTCTCTCTTCTCTATCCCCCCTCCCTACACACACAACTGCAGGTTTGATCTTTGCACCCAGCTGAAGATCTTATAATACAACAACTCTCTCACACACAACACTTCTTCCTCGCACAATAGCAGTCACCCAATATTAATAATGACGACTAATAATGACCAACCTCGAACGAAAAACAACAAACAACCAACCCATCCTAGGTCCTCTAGACCTTTATTTATACATTAAAATGACAAACGTCTAGGTGTCAAAACCCTAGATACCAAAACCCTAGGTCAACTTGACCCATGTTTTAAGGGCTTCACCAACCTGTCTTTCCGTCTTTCCTGCGAGGTGCTCCAGAGAATCCGTTGGTGGCTTTTTCCACTTGTTGATTTTCCCACGATCCATCTTCTGTGTTGATCTATCTTCCTCGATCTTCTCATTCAACGACTCGTTTTCCCTTACTTCGCTCCTTCTTTTCTTCTTCTTTGACCACTTCGACTCAATCTCAGTCAATGCATCTTCCGCGCAGTTTGTACTTTGCCTTTCTTCCTTAATCTTCGCTTTCTTCCATAAGCAAGGGCCAACACTAGTCCAAAAAAATAAGGGATCTTAGTGTGAATATGTCTCTATGAAATGGTTGAAGGAGCGGTAAAAAAAATAAGAGATCTTAGTGTGAAGATGTCTCTATAAAATGGTTTGCTAGAATTTGCATAAATGTTTTTTAAGTGTAAAACTCTTCATACTACTGGATTTCAAGATCATTTAAAGGAAAATTATACCTAAATAATAATAGAGGGAATGTGTAATTAATTAAAATATTTTTTAAAATTTGTTCTCTAGGAAATCAAGAATGGACAACAATTAAAACTCAAAATTTATGAATAAATGTGTACCTCCTCATTTTTTAATGGATATAAACAAAAATGATTTTTTATGGTTCACACAAGCGGATTGAGATGTGCCTAATTATTTTTCTTTCTCACAAATGGGGTATTGATTCAAGTAATCTAATTTGTAAATAAAATTGAGAAATTTTAAATATAAATTTCAAAAGTTGTTGTTTTTTTTTTTCAATTAATGTAATAATTGAAAATCATTTTATACACCCATATGTAAAATTAAATTAATAGAACATAACCAATTAACCAATTACAATCATTACATACAATTATAATGGTAAATTATCTTACATGAAACTTGAGCATCTAAATCGTTGCTAAGAAGTGATTTTCCTCCCATCTATAGGAATCTAATGCGGACACCAACCTTGATATGGGTTATGAGGTGATGAGAGAATAAATGCATGGCGGTTTACTTCCTCACATAGATCTCACATGAAATAACAATGTTGGTTTACTCCCTCACATTGTACATTACGAATATCACACTTGTAACAACCACAACAAGCTAGCAAGATTTCTTTGGGCATGTCATGGTAGGACTAACTTAATTAATTCTTCACAATAATTCAAACATCCTTGTAAGAAATCTAAAATGAACAAGACTAAATCATTTTTAGGTCAAATAAGAAAATAATAAGTAAATAATAGATAACAATCAAAATGAACCATGGAATCTTTAAACATAAAATCAATACTTATATGTGTCCAACTTGCTTTGATGAAGTTCAAGTCCCTAGTGAAAACTAGGCCTTCTCCAAATCCAAAGTAGTCAGGCTATTGGGGAAATATGCACTCCTGGTTGCTTTTCCTCCTAGCCAATGTACAACCATAAATACTAGTCCTACCCCCTATAAAAGGGACCTCAAGCTCAAATACTAGATTAGTTTCTATCAACATACCAACAACTAACCCCAAATTAGTAGGAATCAAGATATCACATAATAATTCATCAATAGTGTTTCATCTTGGAACTACACATGGACAAGGCCACAAATTTCAATTTAGTGGAAAGTCCATTGGAAAATATCAATACCGTTGGTCTATAAGCTATAGTGTGAATCTACACCTACGACCCTCAGGTTATGATGTATATTGGGAATACATTTCAACACCTCTAGCTTGTAATAGCCCCGACCTAGAAAGACAATTGTGGCCTATTATGGTAGGACTAACTTAATTACTTCTTCACAATAACTCAAACATCTTGGAAAGAAAATTAAAATGAAATAGAACCAAATCATTTTTAGGTTAAATACGCAGGTAATAAGAAAATAATATATAATAGTCATAATAAACTATGAAATATTTAAACATATAACTGAGAACTATTTGTGTCCAACTTGTTTCAATGAAGTCCTTTCTCCTAGTGCAAACCGACCTTCTTCAAATATAAAGCAACCAAGCTATTGGTGAAACATGCACTCCAAATTATTTTTACACCCAACTAATGTACATCTAGAGATATTAGGTGCGCAATTCATGTAGGGTCCTCAAGGTCAAATAGTAGGTTAGGTTCTCTCAACACATCAACGTCTAAAACCATATCAATAAGCAACAAAATATTACATAGAAAATCAACTACAAAATTCCATGCTAGAACAATGCATGCACAAGGCCACAACCCTTACACCACATGAAAATATCAACATCTCTGGCCTATTGGATATGGTGTGAATATTCACCTTTGACCCTTAGGCTAATATGTATATTGGAACTACATTTCAGCACATCTATCCTAATAGCTATGGTGTGAATATACACCTTTGGCCTTCAAGATATGATGTAGATTGACTGCTACAATGTACAACACCTCTAACAATTGTGCTCCCACATACAACTAGGAACATGAAAAATAACCCTTCAAGTTGTAGGCTATCATATTCCCTACCTCATCTACCCACCAAAAATAACACAAATGGTTACTACACAACTACACTAAATTGACACAACAACTCATGGAAACCCTTCCCTTCCTAGGGTTCTCATACAAATCTCAAGGGCTTAAATTCCAAATAAACAACTCACATATACCACAAAAATTCCCAAAGTTAATGCAACACCTCCAAATTCCAATGCAAGGTACTAATATAACATAGGCCTAACTACCTAAAGGATGGTCCCCCAAATGGAAGATATCACTTTCAAACAAGTTATAAGTAGTTAGGGTTAGGTCACACAAGGATAGGTCTCAGAATAGGTACTCTCAAAGTCACATTACTAGTTGTTGGAGATAGAAACATTAAAACAACTTTACAACAACATATTTACCTTTGAATAATAACCATCCACATTTAATCCCTCACGTACATAACTCATAGTCAAATCGGGTGCAACAACTAGGTGTGAGAAAGAGTTCCCTTTTTCGGAAGTGCATAAACCTCGATGACTAATAAACAATCATTCAGGTTGCTCTTGACATATGTTTAGTGTTAGTGTGTGTCTCAAAGCTAGGTCATGAATACATATTTAATCATATATTATCAATAAACATGTGTATCATGCATGCAAAATCAACTCATCTAATAAATGTAATCACATGCAATGAAAACAACATCATGTATCATAAGTCTAAGCATAAACTACTCATCATAGTTAAAACACAATATAGGTGTTGTAATCCTAAAGGGTGTTACTTAGTCACCATCATTTTGCTCATGAGGTGTGTTACACACAAAGAAATACATACATGAAGCAAATAAATAGAAATTACTTCTAGAGAGAAGCACCTTTTCTTTCACCCTAGTACTAGACATTAGATTGTAACATGCCTACCTTTTCTAGCATTGTTAGGATATTTAAGGGACGGGAGAAGGAACTTAGAGATAAGGTAGTAGTAGAACAAAGCTATACCTACTCTCTCTTTTCTCCTCCATTTTCTCAAGTTCCCTTTCTTTATTTTATAAGAGGTGGCTAGGCATTTGAACAGTTGTAATTGTCGCCTCTTGATTTTCCTCTAGAAATTAATTTATGGATATTTTAAATTCAAATTTGGAGAGTAGGAATTTTGAAGGGAATATAGGTGAAAGCAATTAGGATTTTGGGCCAACTAAGAGTTCAACTCAACTAGTGTGCACTTTTCTTAAACTTTTACCATGAAACATTTTTTTTTTCATATTTATTTAGTAACTCGTTCATATTATTTGAAAAATACAAACAATAAATAAATAATGGAATTCATATGAATCCATCATCTATCTGTAAAAAACATCATAATATATATAAATAGAGACCAAGTTCATCGCTCATTAATTGTACACAAACTACTACTAACTTTCCATATCCAACAAAACTAAATCACATGATCTTCATGCATCATCAACATATATGCACAGTCCCATTATACATCTTGCTCAAAATAAAACACGGTCTTAAACATCACATGAAAGGTTCATAATATCCCAAATCAATCAAAGCAACTCTATTAAGACCATGGAAATTTCCATTGCAGTAAGAAATTAGTTCCCACTCAGTCACACCATTTTCAAAAGGAGGTAATTCTTAGTAATGGTGCCTAAAATAATATCTCTCTTCCTTTCACAATATGTAGCTACAACTAGAATTTATTTATCATGGTTATACACAATCATGATTAATGAAAGAATCCATACCAAAACAAACTGACCATAATAAATGCCTTCAAAATGCATGCATGCAATTCCCAAGATCAAGAATCAAGGGTGTTTGTATATGACAATGAGTAGGTATAAAAAAAACAAAAGTAACAAGGTGACAATGTGGGAGAGGACCTCTTGGCAAGTAGTTTGACATGGCACTCAAACACTCTTCATCCAACATTCAAGAGTACTTCTTATAGCACTTAAGCCCCCATACTAAATAATCACAAAAACCATAACTAGGAAACTTGTCATACTTGGCTTATACTTCAAACCAATATAAACTTGATCCATCAAGCTCAACTACAAGTATGAAAAAAATGCACTTAATACAATATTCATGTTGAAGGCTTATAATATCGCAAACTAGTTCAACCTTCACTTTTATTTCAGACATGAGCTTAGCATTAAAATCTAAGCATTGAACAGATTAACATGTTAAAAGTCAAACCACTATAACAACTTGTAACAAAGTTTGGGCATTAGCATAATTTGCACTTACAACCCTCTTTGCACCCATACCACATGCATAAATGCTTATAATATCTAGAAAAGAGTGCAAGTAATAATAGCTCTGAGAAGTTAATTATAGAGGGAAAGATTACATAGCTGCAAAATATTTCATTGGATGTTAAAATATCCCCAAGTGAAATTATGTTCACTATTTGTATATAAGGAATCAAGCAACTAAGCATAGAGATAATGTTGTGCATGCATCAAAAGAAATCATCTATGCTCCTCATGCATAACACACTGTTAATAATAGAAGGATGATGTAGGAGCATTTTTCCTCCTAAATTTACCTTATTGATTAGGTCTTAGGGGTCTTTGAATTTACTAAGGGAGTGGGTTCCCTAACTTGAAATTATTGTAAATTCTATGTTTTTTATTTGAAATCTAGAAGGATAGAATTAGTTGGATTGATATTGGAAAATATGTAATCAAAACTACCTTTTATTAGCATATCTTGAGAGTTTGTATTTTTTGGAGAGATATTAAGGTGAGGTGCAGATCTCCTGAGGATCTTGTGGATCTGAGGGATCCTAGGAATTTGTTAGTGGAGAGATTTTAGGAACTGAAACAAATTCAAGTATCAAAATCCTTTGGGTATGAATATGTAAGCCAATGGGCATGGAAAGGTCTGAGTTAGACAGATAAAGGATAGAGAGGTGTGAGTGAAAGAGGCCAAGTGTGTCCAAAAGGGCCAAGTAGAGGCCAATTAAATGTAAATAAGGTCAAGGAAGGCAGTAAAAGCCTTGTGTAATTTTATGTATAGTGAATGTGTAATTGGTAAATAGGAATATCATTGTGTTACATGCTTTTATGGCGTATATGTTTATTTATCCTATCATTGCATCGATCTATATGTATATTACCTGTGTGTGTCAGGTTGAGATTGGAAGTGTGCAGGGGTGAGAGACGATGAATGCAATCTCTACTAAATGAAATTTTGAGCCCAAGGAAACAAGTTAATTGAATGAGATAGAGAGGAGGATGAAGTTCATATGAACTTCGTGGAAGAGTTGCAAAGAATTGAATATAGGAGAAACCAATTCGACACAAAGGAGAAATCAAGGTTCAAGGGTTGCAATAGATTCGAAACCGAAAATAAATAGCAACCCTTGATCATCCTTAGATTGACGAGAGAGATCCCTAGTCTGTTGGAGTGTAAATTGTTGGAGGATACAGCTGGAGGACTACTCCGATAGATGCTAGTCCGATCAATGGTGAATATTGATCGGAGGATAATATTGATGGTGGAGGTGATAGTCCAATGACTATCATAGTTACTAATTGATCGCAGGGTTCAACAAAAGGAGGACCCCGACGAACAATACAGATCTATTCAAAGTGAACTAGATCAATGGATCTCAAATGAGGCACGTGGTAGTCTACTATTGTACCCAGAAGCTATTCAAAGTTTGAAGCGATCGAAGTGACTCAACCAGAGAGATTCTGACGACCACACTCTGATAGAGAATCTCGAAAGGTCGGAGTAGTTCCATTGTCTCAGAGTTCTAATTCTCAAACTGACTCTAGTCCATCAGAGTTTGAAAATTTCAGCGTGGTATAACTCCATCGGAGTGAGACTAGTGTGAAATACTCTGAAAATAGGGGTCTAAACCATAAGAGTGGTTCAGTTTGCATCAGAGTTGATAGTTCAGAGTGTTCTAATTATTGTGCATTGATGCATTCAAAAAAGGGGAGTTTGATTGTCTATGGGAGTTAGGTATCGACGAAGGATGAACTTCGACAACCCAAGGTCATATTCTGAGGTCATATGAAAAAAGGGGCTTAGCACCAAAGGTTAAAGGAGCCAACGAATGGGGCTTGACACAAGGTTATGAAACTTGGTCGCGTATAGGATAAGGATATTAGCACTGATATGAGGAGGGATTAAGTTAATCACTTCTTTCATAATACATTAGAGAGTATTTTGGGCCCAATCGAAGAGTTGAAGAGCAACTCGATTGATGAAGCTACAACAAAATTATTCTGAATTCTGCATATGTGGGTTTTAGGCTGGGAGGTCATCATCAAGTGGTATCAGAGCATAGTAACACTCTTTAGAGTTTTGTAAGAGATATAGATCTAGGAAAAAAAGTTCAAGTAGAGGAAATTTGATGTTGAATAATTGAGGTCATTCCAACCAAAGAACAAAATTAAGAAGAGATGTTGAGAAGACAAGATCTTGGAGTAGATCTTACAAGTATTGGGATGATGTTTTTATAATTAACTCTGGTGAAGATATATTTATGATTTCAGGTAGTAGCAGGAGGACAAAGGAATGGTAGCTACCATTACAATCAAAGGAGTTGTGACAGAGAAAGAGGGAGCACGCAAAGCTCTCAAGTGAAGAAGCTTGTGGCAGAAAGAACCTTGCGACAAGGGATGTATTAAACACTTCCAGATGAGGAATGGAAGTAAGGGGAACAATAGAAGTTATTAAAAGAGTTTAAGTATATGCAGAGATAGATAAGAGCAGAGGATGCTCAGAAGGTTCTAGTGGAGAAAACTAGTAATACCAAAAGGTCAAGTTCAAGAGAAGATTGATGAGGTATTGGGTAGTAGGTGAGGAGACTTACTATAGAGGAAGGCTTGATGCATCTTAGAGTGGGAAAGGAGAAGCCTACAAAAGGAGGATATGGATATGACTATTGATAGTCGTGACAAAGATTCAGAGGGAAGAATCCACAACCATAGGAAGCAGAATGCCAAAGCAATTGGCAGAAAACAATTAAGTCAAGAGGAATTTGACAAAGAACTTTTTGAGTTAAAGGAGAGACTCAGTATAGTTATGGAGCTACTACAGGAAAGAAATGAAGACCGAAGATGAGGTTGGAATGTGAAGAAAAAATTAAAGTGGCCTATTGTGCCTTTGTTTATGAGGAAATTGATGCACATAATGAATGTTTTCCTCAAGACAGAGGAAAAGTTGAAGAGGAGGCACATATTGAGTGCTTGGATGGAGGAAGAGAAACTTAGAGGAGTTGAGTTTAGAAAAAGGTCAAGGAAAGAATAATAAGTTCACTTATGTAAACCTGATCAAGGATTATTCCTTGGAGAGGATGATGATGGAGATGTTGATGGGAGACCTATTGAGAGTCTCATGGATTGTCAGAAAAGTTCATATCAATATGTGAGGATGATTTCAAAGGCATCGAATGATACCATAGGGTCTTGTGTTTTTAAAACTAATTATTGGTGTGTGTTTGCAGGTAATTAGAGTCAACAATATGTTATGAACGAGGAAGAGACAACATTGTTTCATGAAGGTGATCAGGATCAAGGTCAGTTTCAACAAAGTTGTGTAGAGCTTGAGAAACAGGAGCAAGAAGCTATCATAACAGTGAACCATGTAGATATGGCTCATGAAAACATCCTTGAAGATGAAGAAATTGAAGAACAACATTCAGGTACAATGTTGATGGATTATGAAGAAGAACTAAGGTTGCTAGAAGAATGACTAGAAAATTCTAAAGGAGAAGAAGATTGCAGAACAATTGCAGACATAGAGCATCCAAGAATGCTTAATTGTAGCATGGTGAAGGGAGAAATTGAAGTTCAAGACACATGATTGTCTTGTGAAGATGGAATTATGCTACATACACAATAGAAATATGTAGACCAAAATATTGTATTGAGAGGAAATAAGGAGGATGAAGGTAACCAGGAGACTACCAAAGATAACTAAAAAATTAAAGAAAGAACTCATGTACCAGAGGAAGAAACAAAATACCTATACAATGAAGATACATATGGGGTGTTAATAGTCATTCACTTGGATGATGATGAAATTCGAGAGTTGGAAAAGAAAATTGTTTGTTGTAATATGTTTATTTTTTGTACAAGTACATATAAGGGTGAGAGTTATGAAAGTATCATGTGTCTCAAACACTTCTGGAGAAGTGTATGAAGAGGAGTGGAGCAAGTTGAATAATGGAAGACAAATGCTGAGAGAAGTTGCAGAATTTGAAGAGTATTCCCATGGGTTTAATGACATAAAATAAATTGAGGCCAAGGAGTTTCCAACAACTATGTGGAGTCCATACGAAGGACATGAAAAACAAAAGGCTGAGTTGGACATTGAAATTGATGAACTGTGGGAGGTGATGATGAACAAGTCTAGATGGGGATACCATGGGATGAGAGGGATAGTTAGCCACAAATTATATTTGGTTGAGATATATTATATCAGCAAGGTGAAAGGCAAGCAAGCAAGTACGATATGAGATCTTGGAAAGTCTTAGACAAAGATGAGGTAGCAGAACAACAAACTGAATGAACAACAACAAAATAAAGTTTGGGATCCTGGAATATGGAGGACAACAATGGAGGAGTTATGCAACATAGCATATGAACAACTTAAACAATGTGATCAAAGAAGACTGAATTCAATTGAAGACACATGATCAGGATACCATGAAAATTTTAACCTTGGGAGTCTGATGCAAGAGAATTTTTCCTCCTAAATAGGCCTTGTTGATTAAGCCTTAGGGATATTTGAATTTACTAAGGGAGTGGGTTCCCTAACTTGAAATTATTGTAAATTCTATGTTTTTATTTGAATTCTAGAAGGATAGAATTAGTTGGATTAAGATTGGCACATATGTAATAGAATACGCTTTTGTTGAGAAAATATTGAGAGTTTGTAGTGTTTGGAGAGATCTTAAGGTGAGGTGTATATCTCTCAAGGATATTGTGGATATGAGGGATCCTAGGAATTTGTTAGTGGAGAGATTTTAGGATCTGAACCAAATTCAGGTATCAGAATCCGTTGGGTATGAATATGTAAGCCTACAAGCATGGAAAGGAGACAAGGTATAAGTTATATAGATAGAGGATAGAGAGGTGTGAGTGAAAGAGGCAAAGTGTGGCCAAACAGGCCAAGCAGAGGCCAATTAAATCTAAATCAGGCCGAGGAAGGTAGGAAAGGCCTTGTGTAATTTTAAGTATAGTGAATGTGTAATTGGTCAATAGGAATAACAATGTGTTACGTTATTTTATGGCGTAGTTGTTTATTCCTCTTGTCATTGTCTAGATCCATATGTATATTACATGTGCGTTTCAGGTTGAGATCCTCGAATGCAATCTTTGTTAAATGAATGTTTGAGCCTGAGACAACTAGTTTGTTGAATGAGATTAAGAGGAGGACGAAGTTCCTATGAACTTCGTGGAAGAGTTACAAATAATTGAATCCAGGAGAAGTCGATTCATCACAAAGGAGAAATCAGGGTTCCATGGTTGCAACAGATTTGAAACCCAGAATAAATCATGACCCTTGATCGTCCTTAGATCAATGACAGAGATCCCTAATCTGTCGGAGTTTAAATTGTCGGAGGACACAACTAGAGGAATAATCCGATAGACACTAGTTCGATAAATGATGAAGATTGATCAAAGGAGAAGATCAACGATGGAGGTGATAGTTCGATGACTATCAAAGTTACTAATTGATCAAAGGGTTCAACAAAAGGAAGACCCCAATGAAAAATCCAAATATATTTGGAGCGAACTAGATCAATGGATCTGAAATGAGGCACATGGAAATCTACTATTGGAGCCAAAAGTTAGTTGAAGTTTGAAGCAATCAAAGTGACTCAACCAAAGAAAATATGACAATGACACTCTGATAGAGAAGCCTGAAATGTTAGAGTGGTTCTAGTGTCTCAGAGTTCTAATTCTTGGACTGAATCTATTCCATCAGAGTCCGAAAAGGTCAGAGTGGTATAAATCCATTAGACCAGATCCATCGAAGTGAGACTAGTGAGAAATTCTCTGAAAAGAGGGGTATGAACCATATGAGTGGTTTAGTTTGCATCAGAGCCGATAGTTCAGAGTGGTCTAAACCTTATGCATTGAGGCATTATAAAAAGGGGAGTCTATTGGTCTATGGGAGTTAGGTGTTGATTGAGGATGAACTATGACAGCCCAAGGTCATAGTCCGAGGTCATATGCAAAAAGGGGCTTAGTGCCAAAGGTTAAAGGAGTTGACGAATGGGGCTTGGTGAAAGGTTATGGCACTTGATTGCGTGGAGGATAAGGATCTTAGTGCTGATCCAAGGAGGGATTAAGTTAAGCACTTCTATCATAATACAATAGAGAGTATTTTGGGCTCGATTGAAGAGTTATAGAGCAACTCGAGTGCTGAAGTTGCAACATAATTATTAAGAATTATGCATATGTGGGTTTTAGGCTAGGAGGTCATCATCAAGGGATATTATACTCAACATCAATATTAGTTGAACTGAGCTAGGATTTGTTGCATAAGACAAATTAACCATCAAAGGACCAATATCTATTATCAAATCAAACCCTAAAAATAATTTTAATGATATGAATAATGTACTCCTCATCTTGACATAGCTTGCACTTGATTCCATCAAGGGAAAATTCTACCATGATACAAGGTCAAAATACTAAAATCAAGACTCATGGGGATTCCATACAAGTGCTTGGAAGATGGCTTTAGAACCACCAAATCACCATAACCCAAAATCACCCACTAATGTGAAAATGCTACCAATAAGATCAATCTAAGGCTAAGTCAATTTCTCAAGAATGAAATTGAAATGAGGTAAGGTTGCGGGGCCTTTCATTTCCCTCATTAAGTAAAATCCAAAACCAAATAGTTGACGAAGGTTGCAACTTGAAAAACAAGCAAAGGAAAAGTCACATATAGTGCATGCATGGGTACGAGACATTGGGTTGAAGCTTCAATAATATATTGTACACAATAAAAGGGAATGAAGGAATATAGACATGATACTCATACTTGAATGCATGCAATTATTCAAACAAATTTCTGCATCTACATATAGTATTTATAAATAGAAAACAAAGCTAGCAAACATAAGGTAAAATCACAGGAAAAATGGGTTTCATTTTGGAGGATGAAAGGAATATAATAGAACAACTATTACAACTCTTACTTCAACCATGCAATACACAGATATAATGAACAATATTTAATGGTTGTTATGCCCACCTTGCCTCCATCATGACCGAGCTACTTGAGTTTCTTCATTTCCCTAGTTTCCAAGCTTTAAATCCACAAATTATACCTTCAAGATGTCTCCCAAACACTATGTGAGCTCAGATTATGTTACCAAGATTGGACCTCACCCTTTTGGGATTAAAATCTCAAAATCAAATGGACTAGGTACCTTTAATCTGAACACCAAGGGACTAGGTATATAGAAATTTAGGTCTCAATGAAACTATTTGTAGAGTTAGAGTACAATAGAGGGATGAATAAAATTCCAAGTGAGAATTTCAAGGATGAAGTAGGTAAAATGCAATGTAAACCTCTAAAATTAATCACATCCATTGGATCGAATAGCAGGGATGAAAATACAAGCCAACATATGCATCCACCTCCCTTAATAACTCTACATTGAATTCCTTGTACAAATGGCTATGTGGCACCAAAAACACAAAGAATCCACTATTTCAAATCCGAAGACAATTAATTGAGTAGTGGGTAAAAAAATTTGCAACTTTTGTTTCCAATGCCTACACTTTGCATGGGTTACCTTGCACATTTTTTACTTTGTGCACATATATACCAATGTTTTGGTATGTTCAGGACCTAATTTTGACCTTGTGCATTTATATATTTTTTCAACATAAGCATGAACGTAATCACAAAGGAAAGCACATAACATTCTTGAATTCGATCTCGATGCACTCATATTTAGTTAATGAACTAAAAATGTTTGCATTCACCATGTTTGTTTTGGCTGTAGGTACCTTATCCTAACACAAGAAAATATCAAAGAGAAGTCATATTCACCATGTCAACCACACCTAATAATGTATGTGTCATTCAAATACTACCTATAATCAAATGTAGCAAGGCCAAAGACAATATGCAACACATGCCTAAACACATAATGGCAATGAACTAGCATACAACATGTCATTATTTCCAATAATTTGTAGCAATCATGGACACAATCACAAGCACGTGGTACCTCCAAAATCAATATAAATACATTAGCAAAATCATAGAATAAACCATAGATTGATCACAACTCATCAACAAATGAAATAAGCATAAATGGACTATCAACTAGAAACCTATTCTAGTGTCTTTACGATAAATCACACTTGGAGGATACCATATAGTGCCTAGCAGGGGTATGGGATAAATGATCATAAACCAAGGTGAGATTAGTTCTTATTTAGGGTTTTGGAGGCTAATGAATTGATATGTATCTTCATTGTGATACTTCACAATCATTCCCAAGTTGACCATTTTTAAGTTCAACAACTGGCAACACCACTTGGAATGTTGTTTCATGCTACATTTGAATTGTAGCATCTTTGGATTTGGCATGATAAGGGATACTTGGGCATGTAGGCATATTGCAACAATCGAACTTGGACAAATTGGATAATGATGGTGAGGAAGGTACAAGAACTCATATCCATCCTTGAAAGGGGTAGGAAATGGACAGAGCTGGGATAATGTTCTATAATGGGAAAAAAAATGGATCGTGAATAAAAATTGGGAAACCTTAATAGTATTATCAAGAAGTCAAAATTTCCTAGGACGAACATTATAAACCTCTTGGAAATTTTTCTTCTATTTCATAATGTGAACCTACCATGCCATTAAAATAACAACAACTATGCTAGAGATAATTGATAAACTAACATACCTAGATAAGTATAGTGGAGTAGGAAATGTTGTTTGAAGTCTCGTTAGGCTATATAGGTACATTTTGTTAAGTTTTTATTGTTGTTATTAGGTTATTTTCAAATTTCATGAGCATTCAATGCATTTCAAAAACAACATTATAAAGAGGATCACGGAAAGAAACACGATCATAGCGTACACAACATTTTATCCTGGGAAACCCTCATGGGAAGAAAACCCAACAAAACTTCCTCAATAATAGATTGTCGATACATTGCCAAGACTAAGATCAAAATGCCAAAGACAAGCCAATACCAAGCATGTGCCTCTCTTCTCCTTCATTAGACTTCTTCCTGCAACTGCAACTACCTTCAAGATATGTGCACTAGATGAGTGAGTGAGTGTGTTCAAATGAGACACCATCCTCACATATAAATACAAGTTGTGAGGTGGCGCTAGGGCTGTGTCTCTTCACTTGGTGGAGCCGACTTCTCCTAGAAGTGGCTAAAACCACTTTATAATTACTAGGGGCTGAATTTACCAATACCACCATACAAATACATGTTGACCACTCCAAAAAATGGGATTTGATCTTATACAAGACCCAATTTGATCAATCTGTAAAAGGGGTTTTGATCTATATACAATAACAACTCAAATATAATTAGAATATTCTTCGAAGTTACAATATTTCAACACTCCCCCTTAACAAGAAGGGTATTCTATTGACATGAATCAATAAAACATCATCAAGAGATGGAGAGGGAATCATCATCATCAACATCTAGAACACTGACTATCACATCTATAAATCATCGAAAGTTTTTCTCATCATCAATGTCATCATCGTTTACAACATGGTGTTGGAGTAACATCATCATCAACAACAACATGAAGTTGGAACATCAACATCAATATCATGGAGTTGGAACAACATCATCAATAATAGAAAGTTGGAACAACATCATCAATCAACATGACACTGGAACAACATCATCAATATGTGGAAACAGAATGAGATAGGTGCTTCAACAACAACATCAGTGGTACTCTGACAGACTGTCCTTACCAGACCTTCGAGATCTGCCCAGGAATCATAGGATTCCCTAGGATATAAAACCCTAACTAAGCTACCACTACTGACCACAACTGGCATATACATGCACACGTGCTCTGACAGACCATCCTTACCGGACCTTTGGTATTTTCCTAGGGATGATCAATCCCCCTGGATATAAAATCCTAACAGAGCTACCCAATGTTGGTCAGGATACCATAGTATCATCAACATCACTCCCTCTTTTGAGGGAGGTCCTTTCAGACAATACCAAGCTTGTCTCAGAAGTACTCAAACTTCACACGAGACAAAGGCTTAGTCAACACATCTGCAACCTACTCATTTTTGCCAACATATTGGTTCTTTACAACTCCCCTCTGCACCATATCACGAATGTAGTAGTACTGGATATCTATGTGCTTCGACTTATCATGGAACATTGGGTTCTACATCATCTTTATACGGCTTTGGTTATCACATAGAATCATGGTGGCTTCCATCTCTAGATCAAACAAACCTGTCAACAAATTATGAATCCATATGGTTTCAAAACTAGAGGAACATGCTGCAATGTACTCCACTTCTATCGTGCTGAGAGAAATAATGGATTGCTTCCTGCTTTTCCATGAAGTCATGGTTGACCCCAAACTGAAACACCATCCTAAAGTGCTCTTTTTGTCTGAAGCACTTCCAACCCAATCTGAATCAATATAACCATATAGTCTGAATTCATGATCTCCAGTATAACAAAGACCATAATCTAATGTACCCTTAAGTTATCTCATCACATGCTTTGCATATACAAGGTGAACACGTCTGGGCTCCAACAGATACTAACTCAAGGTGTTCACAACAAAGCATATATATGGCCTGGTATTCGTCAAATACATCAACGAACCAAGAGTTTTCCTGTATAGAGTAACATCAACCAACTTTGATGAAGTATCGACCAAGAACTTCAAATTCATTTGCATGGGTGTAGTCACGACTTTACATTCCAACATGTCAAATCTCTTAAATATTTATACTGCATACTTCCCTTGGTTAAGGGATATCTTCTCCGAGTTCTACCAAACTTCAATACCTAATAAATAATGCATCGGTTCTAGGTCTTTCATCTCAAATTATGCAACAAGATTCTTCTTACAATCTGTGATCATATTTTATTCTCCTATCAAGAATAAATCATCCACATATAGTAGAAATATAACTGGCTCATCATTCATAACCTTGAAGTAAAGGTTAGGATCAACTTTACTCTTGGTAAAGCCCAAGCTTGTCAAGAAACTATTAATTCTTCCATACCAAGCTCTAGGAGCTTGCTTCAACCCGTACAAAGCTTTCTTCAACCTGCAGACATGAGTATTTCTATCTTCAACTTCAAACCCTTTTGGTTGCTCTATATACACTTCTTCTTCAATATCACCATTTAAGAAATTTGTTTTCACATCCATCTGGTGCAACTTCCACTTCATTTTGGCAACAAGAGCTATGATGGTTCTGATAGAAGTGTATCTGGCTATAGGAGAAAATGTTTCTTCATAGTCAATACCTTCCTTTTGATAAAATCCACGAGCCACAAATCTTGCCTTATGTTTTTCAATACTTTTGTCTGCTACATGTTTTTTATTGTATATCCACTTGGAATATACCACATCTTTGTTATTTGGTTTGTGAATTACTTCCCACATATCATTCTTCATAATGGAGTGGTATTCTTCTATCATGGCGTCCATCCATTCTTTATTTTGAATGGATTCTTCAAATAAAGTAGGCTCCTTCTCTATGAGAGCACACATCAAGGCCATATAGCTGGAGAATGGCTTAGGATTATTGCTTTGTCTCATGGTTCTTTCTGGGAAACCATACTTTTATGCATCCTAAATGAGTTCTCTAGCCCAGTCTGGCTTTCTCTTGTGAGAGATAGTCATACAGGGAGATTCTTGAGATTCTATAATATCATGATCTTCTGGAATCTCATCATCATGGGCAATTGCAACTTCCTTTACGGGTTTTACAACTCTAGGATCTACAGGTTCTTGTTCATATACTTCTTCAAGTTAGCATTTTCTTGATCTCTTGAGTGTTGCATCTTCATCAAAGGTTGCATCTATGTTTATATCAATATGATGGTATCCTTGTATGTATATTCTGAAGGCCTTAAAGACCTCACAGTACCCAACAAATATTCCCTTCTTTCCTGAAGGATCCAACTTAGTTCTCTTTTCTTTTGGAATGTGTACAAATATTGGAAAACCAAATATTTTGAGATGGCTTAATTCTGGCTTCTTTCTGGTGAACATTTCTTCAAGGGTTTTGAATCCAAGTGCACTATGGGTTAATTTTTTCTGGGCATATACTGTTGTTCTTGCTGCTTCAACCCACAAGTGCATTGGAATATCTTGATCATGAATCATATTCTTTAATACTTCCATAATCGTTCTATTATTTCTTTCTGCTACACCATTTTGTTGAGGATTATAGGGAGTGGTGAGCTCCCTCTTAATCCCGACATCTCTGCAAAAGTTTCCAAATTCTTTTGAAGTGTACTCTCCTCCATTATTTGACCTGAGTATCTTGATTTTTCTTTTGGAGAGGTTTTCTACTAAGGCTTTGAATTCCTTGAACTTCCCAAGTACTTCATCTTTTTATTTTAAGAAATAAGCCCACGTCTTATGGTAGTAATCATCAATGAAAGAAACATAGTATACATACCCACTTAGAGAGTTTGATGGCATTGGACCGCATACATATGAGTGGACAAGTTCCAAGATTCCTTCTGCTTTGTTGTCACTCTTAGGAAAGGGATTATTTATGTTCTTTCCTTATGCACATCCCTTGCATACACCTTCATGATCAAAATTTAATTCAGGTAAAATTTTAACTACCTTGCTTACATATGGTAAGGCTTTGTAGTTGATGTAATCTAATCTTCTATGCCAAAGTTCACAAGGACTTTCAATAGAGTGAGTCAAGGCTACATCTGAGTGACCCTTTAACTTGTACAAACCACCTTCTTCTATTCCAATAACAACTACGTCTTCTATAGTTTTTCCTTTAGACCACATAAGAACTTCAGCATATATAAATGCAACCCTGGAACCTTTCTTATCTAGAGATGAAATAAAAAGTAAGTTCTTTTTCAAACCTAGTACATAGAGTACATCCTTCATTCTCATCGGAGTTTCCAAATCAAGTTTGTAGGTGGCTTCTCACATTCCTTTAATTGGATACATATAATCATCTCCAAGTGAAACTTTATGGGGGGAGTGCTTCTCTATAAGGCTGGAGAGAGTTTTCTTCTGACCTGACATGTGCTTAGAGGCACCACTATATATGAGCCAAGTATCCTCTCCAGGTGTCATAGATCCTAAGAGAGTGGAAAACAAAACATATTCTTCAATCTCTTCTTTAGCTAACTTCTTGGGTGGCTCATAATCTTCAACAGGAGATGCACTGGGCTGAGGCAAGTTTGTTGGATCTTACTGTTTTTGAAAAATCCAAATTTTACCCCCTGAAACTAGACTTGTGCACTTCTGGACTGGTGCTTCTAGTACTGGTTCTGGTTTCCTTATTTTCTGGTATGGTACTAGTAAAAACTAGGGTTTGACTTTCTGGAGAATCCAACCACTAAAAAAGTTTGCTCAAGTTGTCAAAAGATGTGTTAGGGCAGGGTGCACTTCCTAAGGTGGTCTTTGGTAAAAAATTCATCTTCATTAAAAATCCCTAATTTTCTTGTACAGCAAAAAAAACTTCAATATACCTAGTGAAAGATGCTCTATTCAGTCAAGCTTTGATCCCATGTTAAGTTTTTACTATTTTTATTCGGTTATTTCCAAATTTCATGATCATTCAATGCATTTCCAAAACAACATTATAAAAAGGATCACTGAAAGAAACACAGTCACACGGTACACAACATTTTATCCTGGGAAACCCTCACGAAGAAGAAAACTCAACAAAACTTCCTCAATACTAGATTTCCAATACAATGCCAAGACTAAGACCAAAACACCAAAGCCAGACCAAGACCAAACATGTGCCTCCCTTCTCCTTCGGTAGACTTCTTCCTGCAATTGCAACTTCCTTCAAGATATGTGCACTAGATGAGTGGGCGATTTTGTTCAAATGAGACACCATCCTCACATATAAATACAAGTTGTGAGGTGGCGCTAGGGTTGTGTCTCTTCACTTGGTGGAGTCGACTTCTCCTAGAAGTGGCTAAAACCACTTTATAGTTACTAAGGGCTGACTTTACAAATACCACCATACAAATACATGTTGACGAATCCACAAAAGGGGATTTGATCTTATACAAGACCCAAATTGATCAATCCAAAAAAGGGGATTTGATCTTATACAAGACCCAAATTGATCAATCCAAAAAAGGGGATTTGATCTCTACAATAATAAATCAAATATAATTATAATATTCTTCGAAGTTACAATATTACAATATGTGTGTGTGTGTGTGCGCGCGCGTGCATGCGTGCATGTGTCTAACTATCTATCTATATATCTATTCACACATACGCGCGCGCACACACACACACACAGGAATGGAACAATATCGATAAGATAGTAGAAGTTGTTATTTCTTTGAAATATGGTCTATTTTAATATGTGAGTAATGTATTCTATTAGTTGAATGGATTGGGTGATGATAGTTGATAAAATATAGGGGTTTTTTTAATGTAATTGTTAAGATTGACTAGGATAAGTGCAAATATTAAGGAGGGTGGTTATTTTTCTTTAGGAGGATAGCTTTCCCCCCTGTAAATTGTGTTGCCAATGATTGGGATTTTGTATTTTATGTTGTAGAGGAATCTATGATATTATTGTGATAGTGAGGTTTTATGGATAATTATGTATGTATTTTATATGTTAAGATCGGTTTTGGTAAACGAGGATTGACTATATATATAACCAACATTTTGGGGGTATTCTAACTCGTAACTCTTCATCATAGTCCAAATAATAATACCACTACAGACATTAGAACAAACAATATTAACAGGTGAACTCTAATAACATTTTTTGGGGTTGAAGCCGATCACAATAAAGGCATATGATTCTCACCATGGAATATGCAAGGGATATTGAAGATGCGACCAAGAAGGGTCCCAACCCATAAGCAGATACACGACACACCAAAACACACAAAGGAGAAGAAAGATAAGAGGAAATAATGAGGGTCGAAACAAGAAATACACTTGGAGGAACTATCGAGACCCTCATATTAGAGAATCAAGCACCAGGAATGAACTAGAAGAGATGATAATGGCCCTTCCAAGGGAAATAAAGCCACAACTAAATCCTAAACTGACATGTCACAAATATTGTATTGTATGCATCCAGGGATGGAAAATATTATTTATTCATCCTTAACACATTTTGGTAGGAAATAAATGAAGTGGATCCGACAAAGAAATGGGCAATTTTCAAAGGATCACTAAGAGGACCAATATTAATATGGTATTGAAGTTGTGAATATAATGAAAATTTCAACACATGGTAAGAAGCTACCAAAAAATTCCTAGATGTCTATGCATATCTAGACAAAAATCCATCAATATATGTAAGGATTAGGGATATCAAATAGATCAAAGGAGAAAACATGGTCCATTGTGATGCTATACTAAGAAATTTGATTGAACAATTTGGCTATAATGTGGTGGAAATAATGAAAATAGATTTTTTATTACATGAATTCTTGATACAATTTGGGCATATGTATGAACAACAAACTAAAAGAAATATAAGGACGTTGTAGATGCATCAATCAAATAGAAGGATAATCAGTCAATGACACGAGATAGAAAAAGAAACAAAAGGAATAAAAAAATGAAAGGTTAGAAAAGATAGAGTTGGAACTAAATAAGATTCAATGAATGAAGTGGCATGAACCTAAGACAATAAAGGGTTAAAATCCTAAGGATAATTGGGATGAGAACACAGGACAACGAATATGAGCAGATTCAATTTCCATTGAGTATGTTATCACATAAAGTTGTCATGGGTCATATGTAGTTATTGTTAAGACCTGGGTCTACACCTCTACCCTGTCTCTCTTTTTTTTTCATACCTTCCTATAAGTTTTTCCTATTATGGTTAGTAAATTTAGGTCGGTCAAGTATGTTGTATGCACAGGGAAAAACTACGGGAAAAATGCAACATTTAGAGTAGCCCATTTCGGGCTTGAAATATAAGCAAACAGGCAGGTTCAATTTTCAACGGTGGAGATCCCATGTGCATTTCAGATTAAAATCTCTCGTGCATTCGAAGTTTCAAAGTCGCGCAACGATTAATGACCAGACAGAAGCCCCGAAGTGTCGAAGTCCTGAAGTAATGAGAGACTACCATGTCAACCGGGAGAAAGTCATTTTCGAAGATATTCATGCCCGCGTTCAAAATCTCTTGAAGCCCGAAGCGCCGAAGTAATGAGAGGTTGCCACGTTAACTAGGAGAAAGTTACTTCGGGATATTTCCATCCAAACATCCCAAAGTCTCGAGGTGACGTTAGGCTGACACGTCACTTCAAGCCCTACCACTCCACGGGTTTTTTTCAATTCAACACATGGCACTTATCCCTCGAGGACGCATTACATTCATTTCAAGATACCATGTCACTCTGGGCCCGTACCACTCCGGGAGTTTTTCATGCTTCATAATCCAAAACTCCCGAAGCCTGAAGTGTCGAAGTACCAAAGACACATGGCACTCATCCATCAGTAGTTGTGACATCACAATGATATCAGGCCACCACGTCAGATTCAGGATATCGTCCTCCGAGAGATATCCTTGCTCAGCATTCAAAGCTCCCAAACGCCAAAATTGGCTCCATCTCTAAACATGGTTAAAATAATTATGGAGTTGGCATAATACAAATAAATTTTAGAGGGGGTGCTACAAAAGTAGGGAATTTCCAAATCTTGGATTGCGACAAGATCGACGACCACACTTCATTGCGGGGACAAAAAGTGCTTGATCACTAAAATATTAAAGCGGTCCCGTAATCGAAACCACAGTATATCTAAAGATCTACGTGGCAGTTGGTGGTGGATTGTGGGGGTTAGAGCGGTGTGGATCCAAACCTCCCTTGGAAACTTCCACAATAATGTGCTTATATAGGGCCCAATCCGAGAGCAGCGCGTGGTAAAAAACTAGGCGTTAAGCCTCATCCTGATCCCAAGGAGAAATCAATTAATGAAAGAAGGACTGGTGGTTGAAAAATTGACTACCCCCTTAAATGGAAGCATGGGGGGCCAAGACCGGAGGAGGTTTTGAGAAATGGAATGACTGTATATTTCAGTTTGTAAGTCGGAGGGGCATGTGGTTGTAAATTGTATGTTATTAAAGATTCATATGAGTTGTTTCATCAAATTTGTCTTCTATGTTTTATATTCTATTCTTCATCTTGTTTGAATGTATTTCTAATTTTAAGGATTAAAATTTTCCTTTGATTGATAGATTCTCGATGCAGTAGAAGATTTGTTGTAAGCTTTCCTATTTATCATTGTTTACTGTTCAAACACATCTAAATTCCCTTTGCAGAAAGGATCTTTGCTTAGAGAACATTCATCTTTATGTTAATTCTCTTATTCTTCTCTTCATCATAAAAATATTGTGTCTGATAGGGATCTTAAATGCCTTCAATGAGTAGACTGTTTATGACTCCATAGCCCAATGGTCCATCACTGATCTGCAGTGATATCTGTTGTCTTTTCCTTTCTTTAAAGTCTTGTTGATCCATGATCTCAAACTAAAATTAAATCAATTTGTATGTTACCAAGCTTACCCCCATTTGCAGTAGTTTTAGTATAGTGGTGAGTATTCCCGCCTATCACGTGGGTGACCCAGGTTCAATCCTCGACAACGACGCCATTTACGTTATCACTCCAAGAGTCACCCCCAGACTGCAAATGGGGGTAAGCTTGGTAACATTCAAATTGATTTAGTTTTAGTTTGAGATCAGATATCAACAAGACTTTAAAGAAAGGAAAAGACAACAGATATCATTGCAGATCAGTGATGGACCATTGGGCTATGGATTCATAAACAGTCTGCTCATTGAAGGCATTTAAGCTCCCTATCAGAAAAAATATTTGTATAATGATGAAGAGAAGAATAAGATAATTAACATAAATATGAATCTTCACTAAGCAGAGATCCTCTCTGCAAAGAGAATTTAGATGTGTCTGGACAGTAAGCAACGATAAATAGGCAAGCTTACAACAGATCTTCTACTGCATCGAGAATATATCAATCAAAGGCAAATTTTAATCCTTAAAATCAACAATACATTCAAACAAGATGAAGAATAGAACATAAAACATAGAAGACAAATCTGATGAAAAAACTCATATGAATCTTCAATAACATACAATTTATAGCCACATGCCCCTCTGGCTTACAAACTAAAATATACAGTCATTCCATTTCTCAAAACCTCCTCCGGTCTTGGCCCCCCATGCTTCCATTTAAGGAGGTAGTCGATTGTTCAACCACCAGTCCTTCTTTCATTAATTGATTTCTCATTGGGATCAGGATGAGCCTTAATGCCTAGTTTGTTGCCACGTGTTTCTCTCGAATTGGGCCCTATATAAGCATGTGATTAAGGAATTTTCCAAGGGTGGTTTGGATCCACACCACTCCGACCCCCGCAATCCACCACCAACTACCACGTACCTCTTTATCTATATCGTGGTTTCGATTACAGGATCGCTCTAAGATTTTAGCGCTCGAGCACTTTCAGTCCCCACAATGAAGTGTGGTCGTCGATCTTGTCACAATCCACAATCTAGAAATGCCCTGCTTTTGTAGTGCCCCCGCTAAAATTTATCTGTCTTCCAACTCCAGAATCCTTTTAACCATGTTTAGAGATGGATCTAATTTTGGTGTTTGGGAGCTCTGAATGCTAAGCAAGAATATCTCCCAGAGGACGATCTCATGAATATGACATGGTGGCCTGACGTCATTTTGTTGTCACAACTACTGATGAATGAGAGCCATGTATCTTTGGTACTTCGACACTTCGAGCTTCGGGATTTTTGGATTGTGAAGCATGAAAAACTCCTGGAGTGGTACAGGCCTAGAGTGACGTGGTAGCCTGAAATGAATGTTGTGAGTCCTTAGAGGATAAGTGTCATGTGTTGAATTGAAAAACACCCTGGAGTGATAGGGTCTGAAGCGACGTGTCAGCCTGAAGTCACTTCGGGACTTCGGCTCTTCGAGACTTTAGGATGTTTGGATGGAAATCTCCTGAACTAACTTTCTCTCGGTTGACATGGCAGACTCTCGTTACTTCGGCGCTTCAGGCTTCGGGAGCTTTTGAACACGGGCATGAATATATCCTGAAGTGACTTTTTTCCCGATTGACATGGAAGTCTCTTGTTACTTTGGGACTTCAGGACTTTGGCACTTCGGGGCTTCTTTCTGGTCGTTAATCCTTGCGTGATTTTGAAACTCTAAATGCATGAGAGCCATTAATCTGAACTGCACATGGGATCTCCACCGTTGAAAATTGAACCTGCCTGTTTGCTTGTATTTCAAGCCCGAAATGGACTGCTCTGAATGCTGCATTTTGCCCATATTTTTTCCCTGTGCATACAACATACTTGACCGGCCTGACTTTATCAACCAAAATAGGAAAAACTTATAGGAAGGTATGCAGAAAAGAGAGAGACAGGGTAGAGGTGTAGACCTGGGTCTTAACAATAACTACATATGACCCATGACAACTTTATGTGATAACATAACCCATAACACATTGGAGTACTCTAAGCATTATTTCCTTAAGAATCCAAGAACTCAACAACAACCCTACAAACCTAGACACCTAAAAGAAAGAAATAGAGGAAAATTTAGAAGTTGTGGGTTGAAACAACGATGAGATATTAGTGTATATAGGATACAAATGCAATCAAAGAACCACCATAATGTATATATTTTATAAGGAAAAGTATCATGGAATTATTGTTCTTGTGACATGTGGGCACATACAACGAACAATTTATTTTTTAGTAGTCCAAGAGTGACTACATGTTTGAATTGTGGACCCAAGAACCAAGAAACCAAACAATGCCCAATGTTATTAATGGAAATCTAAGAGAAAAGTTGTAAGATGATATAGATCAAATGACTAGAAGAATCAAAAGCATCTCAAGTTTCAACTAAAGTGATATAGAAGAATATCACAGACCATGGTCTAAAACTGAAAACAACATGAATTTCAAACTATAGAAGGAAATATATAAGGAAGAAATCTTAACAATAAGAAATTAGGAGAGAAAGGAGAATGATAAATGAAATAAGGAGAACAATGACAACCAAATGAAGGATCTAACTAAACAACTAAAAAATTCTTCCATGAATAAACAATACCTAAGAAAAATCAAGGGTTTTTTTCAATGTCTACTAAACATCAATGAAGGCCAAAAAAGTGACCAAGAAGAAACCCAAGTACATAAAACAACTCTATTTTTCAAAAGGAATTTACAAATACCTATAATATTAATGGAAAAATAAATAAAGGATATAGTAGTCGATCTTTGGGAAGAAATTAACATCATATTCTCGGGATTCTAGGAAGTTACATAAACCAAAATTGAAATAGGGTAGGATAGCGATCAGGGTGGAAAATCATGTTACTTGCACACTATTGGAAGGATGAAAATAATAAAAAATGATTCCTATGGCATAAAAAAATTGGGTAATGTTTGAGTACTAGAATTACCCAAATTTGCACACAACGTATTATTTGGAAGACCATAGATCTATGCCATGAGAGAAATAATATGATCCAATAAAGAATCCCTCATATTTCAAAAGAATAGAAGGAAGGTTAATGTACCTTTAGATAAGACAAAGAAAGTGGTAGAATAAAAAAACTGATGTCACTGATAGAGACAAAACATTGGGACCACACTCGAACATGGAGAACCTGTACACAATGACAAAGTAGTTTGAACAAAATATCAATGGAGATGGCGTGCTACACATGGAGGTCTCTTTGGGACAAGAGTCCGATGAGGTACTAAATGAATGGGATTAGGAAAATCGTGAAGTATATCCATGATACATCAAAAAAATATTCAAAATCCCTCAAAGCAATTAATATTTACAAGGATGGTGACAAACTAATTAAGCACATAAAGAAGTGTGAAAAGAAAATTAAATCATCATAGGATGAATAGAATGTATAACAATTTATAGACACACATAGGACAATACCCTTCCAATGGTGGATGACAAACTTTTTATCATGCTCGAATATAACACGGGTTAAAATAAGAATGTTGTTCATATGCCTATTTTAGAAGATAAAAGGTGAAAACTATCGTGGATATTATGGGGCATTTAGGTTACATCACTTACATAGGATAATGCATATCAAACAAAAGTAGATATAGGGTTGTGGATGTTGGCATCCAAGGTTTTTGGAAAGTTGTGTGTGCACATGCATGAAGAAATATTGCATGGTGCTAGGAAGGAGTAGCAACAACATCAGCTAAAGGAATATCGTTCGTGTCAACACAATTTTGCACCATGCACAAGGAATTAAGAAGAGATTGCATGTGGACCGAATTTAAGCGTATCTTTAAGAATATTTTGTAATTGATTATTATAACAACTCGAATGATCATGGGAAAAGGTATGAGTGAGTTGGAAAGTTAGTTGGGATTTCCATCCTCCAAGAATATTTGGGGGTTGCATGCAGACATGCAAAGCATGTGGGTATTTTTTTCACTCAAGAGAGTGGAGTAGAGTAGTGAAGGAGAGAATAGAGAGTTCATGATTGAAACAGAGAGTTGACCGGGAAAGAAAGAGAGAGTTCCATGTCTAGGATTTTCTAAGTCTTGCATGCATTTGTAATATATTTAGAACTGTGTAGGAATGAAGAAAAGTGATCCAAAATGGATCTAGGAACCAAAATGGGTCTAGGAAGGCCTAAAAATAAAAGTGCTCAGAATCACTTCAAAACGTACATGTGTGTAGGCCTCGTCGTTACGAACCCAGCGCAACTTGAATGGGCTAAAACGTTTGTTGTATGAGCAAGATATCGCATTCTGTTCATTTTTCCAAGCAGGCAAAATTTTTGTTGACTGTACAGTGCTGACGTGGCAGTTGACAGTACAGTCTATACAACCGCACAGTGACATGGAAGATGCATTGGCATGCTGACTAGGCAGTTGATGGTTGACAAGTGGACAAGTTATATTGTGACACATGGCACCACTTCAAGGGTGACACATGGCACGTCCGTACAACTGAGTTGGCATTAGGTGACGTGGCAAGGTTCGTACAGTCGTGCATCATGTGGCAACTGACTGGACTGACAGGCTGACTGGGCAGGTGTTGAAGTGGTAGGTGATGTGTCAAGTACAGAGCGAGTGTTATGGTGCCACATGGCCCAGTCATGGGTTTCCACGTGGCACCCCTCCATTGGTTGGTTGTTGTGGAAAAATTGTATGGACTTTACGGGAGTCGAGCCCATGACCTTCGGTCTGGGCCGGGCTACCAGCCCTCCCACTGTGGTTCTTGTTAACCATAGTCGCAATGTAATATTTGAATGTGAATGGTGTTTATTTTGACGAAGTTAAGGGCTGGGGCCTAGCCGCAGCACCCTGACGCGTTCCATAAAACCTTTACCATGAGACCTTTCGCTTAACCTTTGGCGCATATATGTGTATGGTTTAGCCCTGTTTTCGCTTCTAGCTCTGGCACAGTCACGTGTAATTACCATATGACCCGTGTTTATACTTTGGTGCATGAATATGTGGGGATAGCACTCGTTCGGCCAGGCTAGCCTACTGACCAGGGCTTATGACCAGGGGCCAAAACTAGCAGAAGGGCACGTGGAGCTTGGGGGCGCGGCCATATGGCCAAGCACATGTGACCAAGACCCAAAATCGGAGGGGCTAGCACGCCAACACCATCCCAGTGCCACATGGAGGGCACCCATATGACCAAGATCCCGAGATTCGGGGGTTCGCCCATGATTGTTTTCAATTGTGGGTTTTTAAACTTTATTTTATGATTTGTAGTGACTTCTCAGCCAGTTTTTGAGAGATTTTGGCCATTATTGGAGGATCTAGAGCTCTTTTTGAGGCCAGATCTTGGGGGGAATTTTGGAGTTTGTTGCCAAATTCAAGCCTATATAAACTAGAGGTTCTTGGTAGCCTTAGACAGGTTCAGAACACATAAATGTTGAAGAATTGAAAAGACAAAACCATTTTTATGCAGGGAAGCCATTGAGGATAGCAACTTCACGGGCCATTTATGGGAGCTTCATTCATTCGTTTCCAGTGTCGTCAGTTGTGATGGCTTCTTGAGATCTAGAAGAACACAGCTAGATTAGTTTGTAATCCATTTAGCACTTTTATGATGTACTTTGAAGCTTTGAAGAAAAATAAGAAAGCCTCACCCACTGAGACAAAGGCCCGAAGACGTAAGCGAGATTGTTGAACTCCGTTAACAACTTTGGTTGTTATGGTTTGTTGATTCTTGTGCTTATTTCCAGATCTGTATATCTTATTATGGTTGCTATGATAAATCTTTAATTCTTCCTCTTTCTTCAAATTCCTAAATGGTTAATGAATTTATGTTTTAAAAACTCAACCATAGTCTTTAAAAGATCTTTTCGGATCAATTGGTATCAGAGCTAGTTGATGGTTGGTTTTTGAGTTTGCATGATTACCAGGGAAAAGATGAATCATGGTGAAGGTGAGATTGTTGAAGAGAATCATGAGATTAGATCGAGAAAGTGGACATCTCAAAGTGAGAAAATGGCATCTAAAGAGGGACTTTCTCAATATGAGAAGGATTTTTGAAATACTCTTTTTTCCATGGCAGAGATGGTGAAAGTGTTGTATGAAGATTACTTGGAACGAAAGAGATCGGTTCAAGGGAATTGTTAAAAGAATGACAAAAGTGAAGAAGAATTGAAGGAATTGTCTTCTACACTTGATTCAGAAATCATCTCTGAGGTATGCAATGGAAGTAATTCATCAATTTCACATTGTTCCCATCAATATGGTTCTTTTGGTGCATTTGAAAAAAATACAAGAGGTATAGGTCTGAAATTGCTAACCAAGATGGGTTATGAAGGAAAGGGCCTTGGAAATAAGGGCCAAGGTATCATTAATCCCATAGAGGTTGTGGAAAGACCTCGCTATTTAGGATTGGGATATGATGAAGAGGAGATTGGAGAATTCTCCAAAACATTGGAAGCACGTGATGCTTCAAATGACCAACTTAAGTCATTGTGGGAACAATTCACGAAAGGTGATGGTGTATCACTCCATGATGGTGATAATGAATGCAAGTCATCTCCAAAGAAGAGAGAAGATAAGAAAGAAAGGTATAATGGTCATGGTTGTTCCAAATCTTTTTTTGATTATAAAAAGCATAATCATGTAATCCAAAACTTGTGGAATATGTATCCTTGTACATTTTGTCATTCACCCAGGCATTGTGTGGCCAAGTGTTGCAAGAGACAATATTTGTATAGGAAATTTATGTTGACCAGGAAGGAGACATGACATAAAGACTCAAATCTGCAATGGAATAAAGAGAAGGGAAAAAAAGTTTGGATGTTGAAAAACCACTGCACTTATTACAATAAGGGTGGACATCAAAAGGCTAAATGTTGGAAGCTTAATCTGGAGCTTCGTCCAAACAAGGACAAAATGATTGTGCATGTACTCACAAAGGAAGAGGAAATACCAGTGAAGCAATAGGAACAACATGAAGGAAAGAAACCATTCACTTGGTTTTTCCAGAAGTGAATGTCATATCTTCATTGTATTTTGATTCCATTAATGTAATCACAAATGTTGTAATGGTGGCATGTTATAACATCATTTTGTACAACATAGTGTTTTTTTTATCCTTATGAGTATGTAATCAGTAAGGTCAATTTTGTAACCTTTTGGAGGACCAAAAGGTCTTAGTGGGGAGGCGTGATCCAAAATGGACCCAGGAACCAAAATGGGTCCAGGAAGGCCTAAAAAACAAAGTGCTCAGAATTGCTTCAAAACAAACGGGTGCTTAGGCCTCATCATGATGAACCCAACGCAACTTGAACAAGCTCAAATGGACTTCTTATGAGAAAGATATCACATTCTATTCGTTTTGCCAAACATGCAAAAATTTTGCTGACTGTACAGTATGTATAGTCTGTATAGTGTTGACGTGGAAGATGATCGTACAGTCCATATGGTCGTACAATGATGTGGCATATGCGTTGGAATTTTGACTGGGAAGTTGATGGTTGACGGGTGGATGAGTTATATTGTGACATGTGGCACCACTACAAGGGTGACACGTGGCACGTTCGTACAACTGAGTTGGCATGGTGTGACGTGGCAAGGTCCGTACAATCATGCGACACATGGAAACTGACTGGACTGACAGGCTGACTAGGTAGGTGTTGAAGTGGTAGGTGAAATGTCAGGTATAGATCGAGTGTTATGGTGCCACGTGGCCCAGTCGTGGGCTGCCACGTGGTACCCCTCCATTGGTTGGTTGTTGTGGAAACATTGTATGGACTTAACGGGAGTCGAACACGTGACCTTCGGTCTGGGCGGAACGATTTGGCAAGGCCAGGCTACCAGCACTCCCATGGTGGTTCTTGTTAACCATAGTCGCAATGTAATATTTGAATGTCAATGGTGTTTAGTTTGGCGGAGTTAAGGGCTGGGGATTATCCCCAGCCCCCCGACGCATTCCATAAAACCTTTACCATGATACTTTTCGCTTAACCTTTGGCGCGAATATGTGTATGGTTTAGCCTTGTTTTCGCTTCCAACTCCGACGCGGTCATGTGTAATTACCATATGACCCTCGTTTATACTTTGGTGTGCGAATATGTGGGCATAGCATCGGGTCAGCCGGGCTAGCCTGTCGACCAGGGCGCGTGAGCATGGATTATGACCAAGGGCCAAAACTAGCAGAGGGGAGAGTGGAGCTTGGGGGTGCGGCCATATGGCCAAGCGCATGTGACCAAGACCCATAATAGGAGGTGTCAATGCGCCAGCACCAAACTAGGGCCACATGGAGGGCACCCATATGACCAAGAGCCTGAGATTCAGGGGTTGCACCCTGCATTTTGTCAATTGTGGGTTTTTAAACTTTATTATATGATTTTTAGTGATTTTTCAGCCAGTTTTGAGAGAGTTTGGCCATTATTGGAGGATCTGGATCTCTTTTTAAGGCCAGATATTGGGGGGAAGTTGGGATTTTGTTGCCAAATTCAAGCCTATATAAACCATAGGTTCTTGGAAGCCTTAGACATCTCCAGAACAGAGAAATGTTGAAGAATTGAAAAGCCAAAGCCATTTTATGCAACGAAGCCATTGAGGAGAGCAACTTTTTGGGTCGTTTCTGGGAGCTTCGTTCATCCATTTTCAGTGTCGTCAGTTGTGATGGGTTCTTGAGATCTATCAGAACATAACTAGATCAGTTTGTAATCCATTTGGTACTTTTATGATGTACTTTCGAAGCTTTGAATAGAAATAAGAAAGCCTCACCCACTGAGACAAAGGCCCAGAGACGTAGTCGAGATTGCCGAACTCCGTTAACAAATTTGGCTGTTATGGTTTACTGGTTCTTATGTTTATTTACATATTTGTATATCTTATTATGGCTGCTATGATAAATCTTTAATTCTTCCTCTTTCTTCAAATTTTTAAATGGTTAATGAGCTCATGTTTTAAAAACTCAACCATAGTCTTTAAAAGATCTTTTCGGATCAAAAAGAGACTAGAGCTCATGGTGAAGATAGAAGTTATGATTGTTGTATGAGTCTAGAGTGCATGGCGTAGACCTCTATTATGGGTTTTTTATATAATTATAGTTGAAATGAATGAATGAAATAGAAAGTTCTTTATCTATGCAATCTCATGGGTTTTATGGTTTTATTGTATATCTGCTTTAATTTATGATGCATAATACTCTATTATTTAGCTATGGATGAATGAATGTATTTATACCAAGACTATTGGACTCTATGATTCTCATGGCATCTCAGGTGAGACCTTCTTCAATCCTAGATTAAATATTGATCAGGTGAGACCTTCTTCAATCCTAGATTTAATATTGAATATTATTACACCTTGGGTTTTGTTGGTCGATCTTGATGAACCCTGGGTCTTCAACCCCCTAGCGAGGAGAGAGGATAAGAACCAAAAAATGGTTCAATCTCTAGTATCTGAAGGTTTTATATTGCATGATGAAGAGAAAGAATGAGGTGGAATCTATCTCAGGAGAAAATACAATAATGAGTATCTGAGAAGGAAGACGAGTTTGCATGACAAGAGACCAAGAAAATGATAACCAACATCGAAATATGGAAGCAGAGGTATATCTACACAGATTTGCATGAAGTTTTCTTTGTTGAGTTTCCTTGTTTATTGTATGAATGGTTGAAGAGGAACATAACCATTAACACTAGTATGGGAGTCCAAGAACCACTGGTATGGGACCAGACTACCGTTAATAAACTAAAATCTATGGATAATAAGTCGGCTCAAGAAGTCAAATTCTAGTTCAACTAGGTGAAGGAAGGATATATGGTGGATTTCACCATTGAATACAATGATTATTTTAGTGAGGCTAAAAGAAATTTTGTGGGCATCCCTAGAAAGATATTGTTGGAAGAGATTCCTATGTGGATCAAGATGTTGTTTGTCAAGAAGAGGTTGATGCACATGGAGCCCAATAGGATGGTTGAGTATACCCCCTTTCATGGATGGGGGGGATGTAAATAAGGGGGGAAACAATAGAGAAAAATGGATCCAGAAGAGGTGAGAAGATAATGGACCCAGAAGACTAGAAGAGAAGAAGAGTCGAGAGATACACAAGAAGAGTTCAGCTTAGGAGGAAAGTTGAACATAGGAGTGGAAAGAAGATAGAAAGGGGTGAAGGACGAGGGGTTAGACACAGAATGAAGAGAAATGAGACCGCACTAGAAGGATGCGGAAGAGATATTTACATGATAGAGAGGATCACAAAAAGATATAGGCCATCAAAGAGACACAGTGTTAGGATTAGGGTATCAAGTGAGGATACTAGGAGTACTGGGAGTAGGTTTGGAGAAGACAAAGTTAGATCTCATTGGTTGTTAAGAGATGTAGTCACTTCAGAAGAAGATAAGGTGTAGAGTAGCAACACCAATGTGGTAATGGAAGGCGATAGACCCTTTCGAGAAGGGGAAGAGGCTTTAGCTATTGTGAATGAACTTGTGTGGCTACATGTAGGAAGATATTTGGGATACCTCACCGAATATAATGAGATAAGATAGAGGAACCCCCTATTTGAACCACCCCCCTTGCACATTTGTAATCAAGAATAAAGGAGCGAAGAAAGTGAAGATATAGGAGTAGAAGATGAAAGAGTAGAAGAAAGGAGAAGAGAAGATACAAGTGAAGAAGAGGTCTAAGTCAACAATACTTTGCAAGGAAGAGTTCCAATATTAGTATTTGTATCACCAACAACTAGTAGTCAATCAAGATGACACAATACCAAGTTGAGTATGGAAAACCAAGACACAAATTTGAGGCTACCTATGTTCCATGGGACGGGTAGAGGCGATGCAAAACAACATTGGTTTACATGTGAAGCTATTTGGTTTGGGAAGAGAATAATGGACAAAGTGTCGAAGATAGAGCAACTAGAGACCACCTTCAGAGAAAAATATTTGACATGGTATATGAAGTACAAGGTGACTTTGTTGGAAGGACATAATAGGTCCTTGACAAATATTAAGAGAGATATTCTTGGGGATTTTCAGAAGCCTAAGTCAGAATCGCAGTGTATCATTGAGATAAAAGAGATCAATAAATAGATTAGAGAAACCATATGGGACTATGACCAGTGATTCAAGATATTGTTGGATATATTGACATTTCAAATCCAATATGTTCAGCACAGGGAGTGGTTTTTTGTAGGAATACTACCCCACATTTGAGTCATGCTCACTTAGTAGAAGGTGAGGACTTAGGTAGAGGTTGTGGAGATTGCAATGCACCTAGAAGATACACTAGGAGGTGGTTTGACATCAACAGGGTTGGTGCAAGTGCAATCTTAGTTCACAAATCTCACAATGTAGTTACAATATATGGCTAAGGCTAAGGTGGTGCGTGAGCATGTGTGGTGTACTATGTGTTGTTCAGAAGTTCACCATAGGAATGAGTGTCCTATGTTGGGGAGATACATGGTGACCGTTGTGTTGAATCCATTTCCAAGTAGACATGATATTGAGTGGTGTGAGATATGCATACAATGGGGACATATACCTCCCTGGTGCCCAAAACTATATAAATATGAGAAGGCTATGCATACTATGTTTTGTGATTTCAACAAATACACGGGGCATGATGTGAACAAATTTTGATCACTTCAATTGATGAAGGAGCACACTACAGATGCATTTTGGTTCCAAGAAAAATAGAAATATTGTGATCGTAGAAGCACATACAGAGGAGGATACCAAGGAGATTCGAGAGGAGGCTATGGATGAGGAAGAGGACAAGGATATTGTAAGTTTCAAACCTGCGAAGTAAAGCAATGCATATATATTCTTAAGCAATACAGAAATTAATCAATGGCTCATACACAGAATACACAGAGATCTTTACCGGAAACCCTCAACCGGGAAAACCTTTCTTTTTCATTATATCGAATTTCACCATTCGCCATACAATATATACAATGTTTTTAGGTATTCCGTAGATACCAAAACCCTAATCCCTTAATCCGAGATTAATTTACAAATCAACTAAAAATAGCAAAATCCGCTAAAAATAGCAAAAACCGCCCAAAAAAAAATTTCGGGGCGTTGCCCCGAACCCCTGGGCCCCGGGCTACGCCCGGTGCCAAACACTCCGCGTAACCAGGGGGGGGCATACCTGCCCCCCCCTGGGACCCCCCTAGGAAAGCGCCCGGCGCACACGGCAGAGCCACAAGTGAAGGGATCGTCAGACGCAGTCGTCGTATCTGACGCACCCACACACACACACATGCAAAGAATATAACACATACCCAACAGATATGACAATGGTGGAGGAAGACCACATATTTTATTTAATTGTGGTGAAGTTGGACATATTTCATGATTTTGTAGAAAAATGTGCACTCTCTATGGGTACTGTAAAAATACAAAGAATGTTGCAGAAGATTTCCAAAATTTGTTGGCAAAGTGGGAAGAGAAAAAGGTGCACTAGAACATGGTGACTGTGGAACCATGCACAAATCAGAATCCAAAGGAAGAATTTGGTGTGTGGGTGGTAACCTGAGGAAGAATTTAGATAGGGATGGACTTAACGTGTGAAGGAATATTGGGTTAGAACATCGAAGGGAAGATCCAAAAAGAGACACATGCACCTCCCAAGTTTGACAATGTGCAAAAAAATCAATTCCTATGTGATGCATAGAGGGATCTAAAGGAGGACAAAGTTCATGAAGAGATCCAATGCATGCCACAAAGGTCACTGGAGGAATCCCAAGTAGACGAAAAGGTGTAGCGAACCACACAAATATCATTAGAGGAGGCCCACGTCCATGAAGAGTTACACCATGTAATTCATAAATCATTATACGAAGCTCGTGTGCACAATTATTTACAATGGGTGACACTGAGGTCAGTGGAAGAAGCTCGCAGACATGAAGAGATGCAATGGGTAGAACAAAATGCACTAAAGGAATGTGTGCGCGAAAAGCTATGGCGCACAACAAGAAGAAACACATCGCAACACTTGTCTTGAGGAGAAATGATCTAGATTGGATCATTATATTGTTTTTCATCTATCTTTATGCTTTTAGAGTGGAAAACATTAGAGGAATCAACTTGCAGGGTAATTTTGGTGGCAAGTCGCATATTGGAAAATTGGGGTTCGAAACCTTTCGGAGCCATTTTGAGGCATTAAACGACATTTTGGGGGGTTCTAGTATTTAGAACTTGTTCCCGCTGCCTTGAAGGTGTTTTATGCTCTGAGACCTTTTCAATGTGGCAAACCATTTTTCGATTGGAGTTCGTATGAAAAAATTATGCCTACAAGAAGTTGACATATCATGTTAACAACTATGGTATGAGAGGATCCCACATCAACCCCCATTAGTCATGCATATGGGGCTAGCCACATGAGGTATTTAGAGAATATTCTACATGGTCCAAAACCATACCACAATTGAGGGTTGAGGAAGTAAAAAACCTATCCCTAGATGGCTATCAAGATATGTTAAATATCATACCACTAGGAGGAGAAGGGGTTACATTCGAAACTATTGTATTTTGTTCCATAAATGAGCAAAGAAAATGGGAGTGGGAAATTAGACAACATAATAGAGGGGGTTAATGTTGTGTATCATCCTATTAGGCCATGGGTCTTGGGTAACTCCATATAGAGTGACTTCTCCTTTGTACTTGCATTATTTCCATACCAGAGAAAAGAGAGCAGAGAAACCTCACCTTCTAGTTGGGTTTTCTCTTGAAAGAGTTTCCGAGAGAAAATATTTGTGTTATCTTGCGGATGGTGTGTGATTTTACTTTATTGTTCTCTATTTTCTACATTTCATCTATTTCATGCATAAGCATTAAATTAGTAACTAAATATTCTGGAGATCTAAAGGAAAAATAAACTTAATAGTAAATATTATTCAATATTTTATTAGATCTGTTGCGATAAATTGTTCCAGTGGAATATCCACAACAATTTAAAAATCATATTGGTATCATAGCAGGTTTTTCTTTTGGTTATCGGTGGGAAGTTGTAGGATCCAGGAATCGGCTTAAAGAGAATTCACAGAAACCCTAGACATGGGAGACGAGTTAGTTCATAATAACCCTTGAGATCCAGCAAAAAAGATATTTCAGCAGTTGGAAGTGCAAGTTGTCGACATCAGTCACAATATGAACCTCCTCAAGGAGGATCTAGCAAGCAAGCTCAAACCATTTGGAGATGATGGAGGCTCTAACTCAAAGATAGGATCATAGGGGAAATCGAGAGATCAATAAGACTCGAGAAAGGAGTCACGGAAAGAATCCAAGAAATAGCAGTTGAGTTTGAGTGCCTAGAACTCTTCACAGACCCTATTCTATATGGAAGTGAAAGTGGAAATAAATCCATATCAAGGTGATATTGATGCATTAAAATTGAATCATCCAGTTGCAACAACTAGAATTTTATTTATCATTCACCATATAGATGAAGGGAAGAATATTTCATTTGCTAGATTGAAGTTATAGGGCCATACTTTAACCTGGTGAGAAAGCCACACAGAAACACTTAGGTTGGAGGGTGATTCCCTGGTAACTAGGCGAGAGGAATTAAAAACCCTCATGAAGTCCCAATTCTACCCTATTAGGTATGTAGAGGACCAATGGATCCAAAGGCACTACTTCAGGCAGAGGTAGGGGCAGAGTGTACAAGAGTACACCACTGAGTTGAGAAAGATGGCCATTATTCTAGGTATCTCTCCCAAGAACTCAGATGTACTCCTCAAGTATCTAGGGGGTTTAAAAAGTCATCTACAAAAGTAGGTGATTATCTTCAAGCCAAGGATAGTGGATGAGGCACGTGCACATGCATAATACCTAGAAAACATAGGTCAAAATAAGGGGAAACCAAGTGGTTCGAAGAAAAAAGAGCACCGAGAATATTCCAAGGAGGGGAAGAAGAAGTTTAAAGGGGGGGAAGATAAGAAGATAGTAGCCACTACACATCAGTGAAAATATCCCAATAACCATTTCAATAATTTCAATATCGATGACCACACTGAGGAAAAATATCAGAAACTACATCCAGAGCTAAACCCAATGAACAACAAGAAGGATGAAAAGAAAAAGAACCTTCTAACCACATATTCGATCAATCAAGTTGAAAGTATCTCATATTTGGATGAAAATATTGTCTACACATATGTGTAGAATGAGGTGAATTTGAGTATCGTTCATCACTAGGAAGAGAAGGAGATGACCAAGCTCTTCCACATCAAAATTCAAGTCAAGAAGACCAATATAGATGCTTTGTTTGACTCTGGTTCATAGGCTAATATCATAGCAGTGGATTTGGTCAACAATATTGAGTTGGAGGTTCATGATCATCCTAGCCCCTATCCATTGGGTTGGGTAAACAAGGATGAAAAGATAAAGGTAACAAAACAGTGTAAGATTAAATTTGTTCCCAGTGTTGATTTTATTGATGAAGTGGAATTGGACGTAGTACCCCTTTATGTATGTGGACTAGTGTTTGGAAGCCCCTACAAGTATATGAGGGATTCAATATTCATGCGGAGAGCCAACAAGTACCGAGTGATCAAGGATGGGAAGTACTACATCATCATTGTGCATAAATCCAAGTCAAATATCTCACTAGTAAGTGCCAACCAAGGCAAGATGTTGATTAGTTCTAGTAAGAAATATGTTTTTCTTTTCTTAAGAGAAAATCAGTCTGATGATGAGTCAATAGAGTGAAGGCATCCCTGGAGGGGTGTACTAAAGAGCATAAACATCAGTTGGAGGATTTTCTACATTCATACAGAGGAGTCTTCCAAGATCCTAAAGGGATACCACCCAAGAAGGATGTGGAGCACAAAATACAATTATTGCCAGACTCCCCATTGTCGAATATTGGGTTGTATAGACAATTTGGTCTAGAAGCGAATAAAGTGAAGAAGTAGTTGCAACAATTGTTGGAGCAGTGCGTGGTTTTACCAAGTACCTCACCTTGTGGGTATCGATTACAGGGCATTGAACAAGATTACATTGAAGAATCGGTACCCGCTGCCAAGGATCGATGATATGTTGGACTAGTTGCAACATTCCAAGTACTTCGCTAAGCTATATTTGAAATCAGGATATCACCAGGTATGATTCAAAGAAGAAGATACTTGGAAGAGTTCCTTCAAGACAAGGAAAGGTTTGTATGAGTGGTTGGTTATGCCATTCGGTTTATGCAATGCACCAACTACATTTATGAGACTAATGAATGTTGTTTTACACTCTTATCCAGATTCATTTGTTATTGTTTATTTGGATGATATATTGGTTTATAGAGATACCTGGGAGGAGCACATCTCACATCTTATGCAGGTGTTAGAGACTCTGAAAAAGCACCAACTGCTGGAAAATCTCAAGAAATGAGAGTTTTCTCAACACTCTTTGGTGTATTTGGGGTATGTGATCAGTGGAGGGGATCTCAATATAGATCCTATGAAGATGGAGGCCATCATAAAATGGTCAGTTCCTAAAAATGTCACTGAAGTTAGGAGTTTTTTTGGGGAAACACAATACTTGTGGAAGTTCATAGATTCATTTTCAGTGGTAGTTGAACCACTCCACACCATAACAACCAATGGTAAAAGTTTGTAGTGGGGAAAGAATCAAAATAAGGCCTTTGATGGATGAAAATAAAGATCATTCAAGCACCAGTGCTCATGCTACCAAATTTGCAAAATCCTTTTAAAGTGGAGACAATCAACCTATGCAATAGTACCTAATGTGAATATATTTTCCAAAGCATCCTAATCTTGTGACAAATGTGGAGGAGGAGGAAGAGTATCGGTGGATGATGAAACATGTGGAGGAGGAGAACAAGGATCAATGGATGGTGACACAAGTGGAGGAGGAGGAGGATCATTAGATGGTGATGCATGTGGAGGAGAAGCACGAATATAGGTGTATGGTGCAGACACATGTGGAGGGGGAGGAGGAGGAGGATGATCAGACATGGATGGAGAAGACACATGTGGAGGGTGAGGAGGAATGGAATTGG
>ML809140.1:58336-76213 GCA_009831015.1 Picea engelmannii | reverse complement strand
GGGGGGGGAGGAGTAATACTAGACATGGATGGCGTAGACACATGTGGAGGGGAAGCAAGAGGAAGAGGAGGAGAAGCAAGAGGATGTGGATGGTGCAGAATCATGTGGAGGAGAAGCAAGAGGAAGAGGAGGACCATGTGGTGGAGTAGAGGATGTGGATGGATCTGGTGATTAGCCAAAGGATTAGGATCATGAGCTCAACCTCTCGATGAGGTTTACGACACCGACAATATGACGCATCAACAATGTCATGTCATGAGGTAGAGTCGTCCATATCATAGAGAGATATGGTACCCATAATATTTGTCTAACTGGTGCAAGTACCACTCTATGACTAATCATGACACCACATAGGCGATTCACCACCTCTATAAGGACTCTCTGATCCATCCTGTGTGGCATGCAGGGTCTATGTACTACAAGTTGGGCCTCTACCTCCTCCATCTCCTCATCTTGTTGGGGAGGCTCATCCCCAACATATGTGCCAACATCTACAAAACAATAGATATTAATAATAAGATATTTGAAACAAAATGTTACAATAAATTACATGTGCATTAAATAAGACATAAAAATATGAAACTAGATTTCTCAAAACATAATCATAATATTACCTATATGATCACGTGGCTCGAATGTTGTAAATAGGATGTTTGGACATCCTCTCCAATCCATCCCTGTGTATGGTTACTATACAATATTGAGAACATGAATGTCCTCTCTGGCCAAAAAGTCACATACATCCCTACCGACCAGAGGACAGGGAAATTTGAGTTGGCCCCTCTTGGGAAACAACTTCCCCCCCATGTGCATACAAGCATAGGCCTAGTAGGAAAGTGGGGTACTACTGGCCGAGTGGCATGAACCCTCTCAAAAAACAATGTAAATAACTCTGACTCGAATGGGAAGAATCTCGTCCCATTTAAAATGGTGCAACAATGATCTAATGCAAAACAAAATTGTCTCAAAAAAATCTCCGACCACCTAATCAATTAAGGCCTCTCCACTAAAATATCTACATAATGCAACAAAGAGAAACTAATGCGCTTCCCATCAGAGCTAGTGTGTGACAATGCAAAGATAATAAGACATAGGCACCTAAACTCCTCTCAATCAAATGAATGTATCCACAACTGATCACCACAAACCTAGAATTCTGAAGAGGAATGAATGTTCAGACGAACATGTCTCTACACATATGCTAGTTGGGTCTCTCCTGCAACAACAGGTGACCGATCAGGGAACTAGGGCCAAGACTCCCCCCTCCTAGATAACCCAGTGATGAAATAAACATCCCCCTTCGTGGGATGATACCATAAATCAAGAATGACCCTAAACGCCTATCGACCATGATCCCAATGACAGATCAACTGTTGTAACAATAAAGTGTTCCCCCTAAGGGATGTACCCTCCTCATAAAAATTGTGGAGGCCAAAATCCATCAAAAGGACACATGTATTCTATGAAATAGGGTGAGGGAACAACTCCCTCTCCCTCTCCCTAGCCTCCCACTCATGTACAAATGTGTATGTTTTGACTCATTGTTGCTCCTGCTCTTCCTCCTCTCATTATTGTCTTCTCTGATTCACATACAAATATTTCTAGGCACACATATATAGATAAAATAAACTGAAATTATAAAACACACACATTATAGATAACTTTTATTTTAAAAAATATAAAATTAAATTTTGTTTGCAAAAAAATGTAGAAAAGTAACCAGTGTGTCTAAAACAGAACATATGCACCACCAAAATGCTCTATATCAAACAAACAACACTGCCATGCGGTGCTATTACTAACACACACCAGTGTGCCACGTTTCTTGTCGCACCACCGCGTATTTTAGCAGTGCATACCATAAGACGTACTGCACTGTTACATTTTGAAATATTTGGCTCGATGCCATGCTATTTACAACACCAGTGTGTTTGTCGTACCTAAAGGCACCACTAGCTTAAATTATTTTATTGCAAATTAAGTGGTGCGATGTGTTAATATGAATGCATTGGTGTTGTTGTGTTTTGCAGCACCGACATTAGATTTTGCGGTACATTGGGTTTTATAGAGCATTGGTAACGGGGCATCCAATGAAATTCCTTGACAAGCCAAATCGTTCAATATTTTCCTAATGCAGTTCTTTTAACCGCACTGATTCATTTCGTTAACAAAGACGCACTGTTGCGCTAACATTTATGGTGTGCAAAATTACTGTGCACATTTTTAAACTGGAATAACCGATGCGCTAGTTCTACCATAGCATTGACATGTTTTTTAGTAGTGTGTTTTCTTTCATAATTCACTGGAGACAAGGCCTCACAAAAGACATGCCGCTATGTTTATTTTTCAAAACCTATAGCGGTTCATATTGTTGGTGTTTATGCACCGGTGATCCATGCTTATTGTTGCACTACCACATATTTTAGCAGTGTGTTGAATAAGACACATTACGTTGATAGGTTATGAAATATTTGGCCTGGTGTCGTACTCTTTAAAACACCAGTGCATTTGTTGGACCTATGAGAACTGCTAGGTTAAATAGTTTTTTTGCAACTTAAGCAGTGAAATGTGTTATTATTAATGCACTGGTGCTACTGTGATATTGGAGCACTGGAGTTTTGTTTAGCAGTGAATTATGATGCATAAAACACGAGTCACGGGGCATCTAATGAGATGCCCTGCTATGCCAAGTCAATGAATATCGATATCGATGTGGTTCTATTGCCAACATCGATGCATTTGGTTAAAATGGTTGCACCACTATGTTAAATTTTATGGATCATGAAGTTAGCAGTGCGCTTAATTAAATGGAACGTTTCGATGCGGGGAGAAACCAAGGATGCACAATTGTGGGGCATCCCAAAGAACACACCACTTTGTTTCTAAAATTTATTGCAATGCTCTTCTTTGTATGACACCTATGTGTACATTTATATTAGACACATCGGTGGTGGTGCTTACTATGAATTTAGCACAAGACACATCGCTTCAGGGTGAGTTGAAGCATTCAAGTGCACCATACTAAATTGGAATTTTTTTTTTTAAATGTCTAAATTTAATCTCAATTCAAATCTTAATTGGATGAAAATGAAAATAGGAATTCAATAAACAATTTACCTAGAATCTTTTGTCTCAAGGAGGCATGGTTTCACCATTGAGAGGAAATGAAAATTCTTGGTAATTTCCAAAATTTGGAAATATATGGAATCTACCAATGGAGCTATCCAACTCGGCGTAGAGCACTGGAAACGGGGCATCTTTGGAAGGAGGGTGAGAAATGATGATTTCTTGAGAGTTTGGAAGCACATGATGAAGTGTAACAATGAAAAAAAAAATTACTCTATCGTGGTGTGCTTGACGACAATGATATGCACCGGGGCATAATGTTCAACAACACTAGTGTAGTTTGATCGATGCTTGTTATTTTTATTATAACGTATGACGATGATTTTGATCATTTGAGCACCGATGTATTATTTTTTGTGTGCACGTTGGTGCATATGTACCTTAAAGGCACACTGGTAAAAGAACCTCCACAAAGACCTCTAGCCGCTGACCTCCACTATAAACTGAGAAGTAATATATTTTTTGGGGAGGTTCCATAAAAACCTCTGCAAAAAGGTGTTCTCCTTGTACTGACATGTTGGCAACTTTCAGTAATTAATTGGCCAACTATTGTTGGTCAACATTCATTGTTTCCTATTTCTCAACATTTGTTACTTGCTACTACTCATCACTTGTTACCTACTATTGCTTATCATTCATTAAGTTGTTTACTCTGCTACATGACTACCAAGTGTATGACAGACTTGTCCCAACAAATTTTCATTTTATCCTCTAGATATATGAGGTTGACATAATGTTATAGAAGTGATTCTCGATATTCTTGATTGTGAACAAATTCAATTGTGTGCTAATGTTTTTTTAATATTTCTCTTGTATTTGCATCTCTAATTATGAAGTTCATGATTCATATATTTACTTATTTTTGTTGTTTATTGTGTGAGTTTATATGAAATTATATCTATTTATAATTGTATTTTTTTGTTTGGTGTTTAGTATGACATTTGGCATGCTTGATTTAGTGGGATCCACAAAAAATGTTGTGCCCCATTAGATTTATTCATCATCCATTTCATGCTTTTGTAAGCTAACATAAGACTCCAAACCCAATGGATAGGCACTAGGCTTGTTTACTCAATTAATATTTTATTTAAATATTTTTATTATTTTAATCTATTTCAAATGTAGAGTACATATTCTTCATTAAGGGATACCACCTACAATAAAAAAAATCACCTACTATGAAGCAAGAGAGGTGAATGTTTTGGTCATAGTGGATGGTACCTCTAAAGTTTCCATGGGGTTTCTCCTAACGACGTTGGGACTTTTCATCATTGAGAATCAAATTTGGGATATAACTATAATATACCCATTCTCCCCCAATCTGTAAGGGTTACTAGGACTTGGGTCTCTATATTGGGAAGGACACCAAATACACATTTCAAATACTAGAACAAACAAGCAATGCGAATGTGGTTTGTTTAATTAATGAAAACTCACCTAAAAATCTTATTGAAGGGTAGAGCACTAGTTCTGACCATGATACCATGAGTTGAAAACTGGTGAAGGGGATAGGGGATTTCCTTGCCTACCAGAAGTTAACCTTCACCAAAGAGCCATTTTTCCAAATTGCCAAACGATAATTTGGAATTTTCTCTCTCTCATTTTTTCCCAAGATTTAGTTAATGAAGGGCGTTGGTAGTTGAGTAGAAAAACACCCATGATAATGGAAATATGGAGAAATGACTAGTACAACTAAATAAATGCAGCCATGGTACAACAGGTACCCACCCCAATCTCCATGATAGACCCACAGGTATCTCGAGATCGTGAACCTTCTGGGAGGAAGGTGAGAACACATGAGAGCAGAAGGGAGGAGGAAGTTGGAGAAGGGGGGAATGGTGGGAAAACCCATGAGAAGAAAATCTTAAGAAGACATAACAAATAGAGAGTGAGTAGTAGGTAGGTGAAATTGGTTGGAGAAGAGACACCCTAAAGCATAGATTTGAACTGTGAAACTCACGCAGAGAACCCTAAACCCGAACTAAGCAAGAGGGTAACGAATTGATGTTTTATGGAAAGGAAAATGACATTGAGAGGAGAGGGCGTGGAGGTAATACAAAGACAGTGAAGGGACTCCCTTGTGTTTAGGTAATCTAGCTCAAGGGGATGGCACCGAGGGTCCGTGGAGGCAATGAAGGGACTCCATTAAGATAGGGGTAATCCAGCTGGGAAGGCATCTTGGAAGTTCGTGGAGGCCCTGGCTTGGTGGTTAGGAAAGGGATTTTCTACTGTTGACTGATTGTGAGGGATAGTGGCCTTCACATCCATTAAATTCCCTGAGAGGTCAAAGTTTCTTTGGTGGTATCATGGCTTGGCACAGGGGTTCCCAATTTTAGAAATGTTTAATACAACTCAGCCTATGGTTGGAGGGAAAATCTCTTATCCTCAATCAATTAACTTGGTTCAACAACTTGTGAATAGATAAGTGCATATTTATCCTTAGTTGATTTGAATGCTTGCTAAATCTATAATATTTTGTGCTTATGTAATCTATGAAACAATATGGATTGAGTGAAACCCAAGAGAAATGGAATGTATGTATGCAATGTGTTCTTTGCATGAATTGAATTTCCTTACTGGTTTGGAAGTATGTGATGAATGGGAGATCTTTGTGTGCTATAATTTTTGAATGCTTAGTCATCCATTTTGTGTTTGTTTCTTTCTTGAAGGTGTATTGAAAATACAACATGGTTGAGAGCCAATTCTCTGGAAAAATGGTATGGTATGCTTTTGGAAGCATAGTTCACTCGATAAAGAGTTGAAAGAGATGAAAATGTCGAGTTTTAAACATTCAAAGATTAATGAATTACCTCGAATTCCATATTTCCTGTTTGCAGGCTACAACATGATTATTCCTTGCTTTTGAAAGTTTTAATACCACGGTTGGTATCCCTTGAATGATAGGGGTGTTAGGATGGTAATCATGAATAACACGAAACCCAATAGTAGAATTATTTGAGGGCTCTTATTTCATTCGTCTTAATATCTTAAGGGTAAAAAACCTTGTAAATCTATGTGAAATTGACAAATTGACATCATGAAGTCAAGAAGGATAGAATTCTGAGTGGACTGGTGAAGATACCATATTAGAGTTCTAGTCGGATCAGAAGGCAGATTCCATTGAAATCCGCTCTATTCGAAGTATCTGGAATCTAGATTTTAGAAAAAATCAACAACAAACGGGAAATATCAGATTCCTGGAAGTCCAGATTACTAAGGTTCTATCAGGCATGGTTCCTCTTTGGCTTACTCAAGTTGGCATTTAGATATGACCTTTCCTTTAAAAGAGTTTAAATGTGTTTATGTATACTCAAATGTCCATATGGACAGAGTTCCACGGGTGCAGTTTCGTTTAGGAGTGACGCCAAATAGACATCCAAATCCAACCTTTATTTTAAAGATTTCAAGTGCATCTTCTGAATACCTAGATGTCTGGATGTTCACGGTTCCATTGGAAAGGTTCCAAGCCATCCGACATTCGAATTTTATTTGAAGGAGTATTTCTTCAAAACTCGACTATTCGAAAAACCTGGATTTTTGTGGTTCTACATCAAGATTTCAATCTTCGAGTGTGTCACCAAATTTTGATTTAGACCATTCATTTTACCTTGAGATCCACACGCTATTCTTTGCCAAGGGTTTATTAAAACTTGCATGGCCACGTTGCTGACATGACAAGACCTGTGTATGCTAACATGGCATGACACGTGGAGAGGTATGTGGCAGGACATGAGGAAGTATATGCGACATCTTAGCTGACATGGCATGACATGTGGGTGATGATGTGTCATAACACCTGGATGTGTGATTCTGAATCCATATATAGATTTTTATTTTAGTAAGACTTTAAGTAAAACCCAGATTTATGGATTTTTGGATCAACATGGTTCCATTCAGTGAAATTCTTCTAGGTGTGGAGAGAAAGGGAAATCCATAATTCAAAATCTTTTTTAAAAGAGCATTTAAAGGTTTTTTGGATATTCAAATTTCTAGGATTCCATTCGCACAGTTCTGGTATCTAGGCACAGACTTTCTTATATGAGGTTTCCTCTTGGATTTTTCGAATTCCCAGATATTCGAATTGTTACGATTCCCACTACAGGGTATTGTTATGAGTTTACTCTCCAGCACTTTAGAGGGAATTCAACCTATTGTTTTGAAGGGTTTTAAAGAGATATATGAATTTTTGGATTTTTGAATGGTTGCGGTTTCAATGGCGAGGTTCCATGCCCCATCTGACATCTGAATTTTCAAAATAAAAAGGTAATTCAGGGTATCTGGATCCGATCGGGCCTTCAAGGGTGTCTCTTAAGGAATCCTGGATACTAGATGTGGGGTCCATCGACCCTTCATCAAAGGAAGCATCCATGTTGAATGGAACATGAGACATAGTCCACATGGAATGGATGACATCATCCCTATGGAAAAGCCCTATAACTTTAAGAGGCCATAAATTTCTCTCCAAAGCTCATAATCAAGCATGGAGATAGTCATTGGAAATCTCATGATGAGCAAACTTTTGTTGTGAGCTCACATATGGTGATTGAGATAAGTTTAAGAAGAGTGATTTTGAGGGGAATGAGGAGAAATTTCATAGGCCCCACCTGCCTAATTAATTTTAGGGATTCATGTATGTTATAGACTAGTATCAGAGTAGTGGTTCAAACACTAAACTTAAATGGGATAGAAATTGACTCCCACAAAGATTTATATGCCAAGGCTATGATGTGCGTGATAAAATTTTCTACACAAGTTTTCTTGAGTTAGGGAAATGTAAACTTGCAATTGTTGAAAAGAAGGATTGCAGATTTCTTTTTTAGAAATTTTACGTCTTCATCCTTGTTTTAACTAGAATGATTCCTACAAAAAATTAATAATATTGATGTATACTAACAACAAAACTATGAGTGTGAATGGAAGCAGGGGTAGGGTCCTGATTTTAATAAATACCTTCATTAAGTTCAAGTGTGTGCATGTATATTTCAATTTCATGATTATCTAACAATGGAATGTTATTTCAGCACGTAGAACACATAGTGAAGTGAAGGAAATAACAATGGAATGGTACAACATGGAATGGAAGAAACCTCACGAATTAGAGATGAGGAATCATATGAGATGAGGGTTATAGAAAATCTTCTATACTTGGTCGAGATAGTGAGAAGTTTGAAGGATGAACTTTTGAGCTATCGAGATGATAACAAGAAGCTCATTAGAGAACAAGAGAAGAAGACATAGTTGAATGTTGTATTGCTACAAAGCTTGTCTAAAATACAAAATCAATTGCAACAAGGGCCAATTGCCATCAATTCAAAAAGATATCACTCTGGGAAACTACAAAGTCCATAAGAGATCCAAAAGTATAGGCCAACAATAAAAAAACACTGGGAAAATTTCCTTAAGGAAAAGGCGTGAGAATTCTAAGAGAGACACATCTGGTGAAGACTCTTCAACAAATTCCTCCAGTGAGAGGACCCTCACTTCTGAAAGACTGTCCATCAATGGGACTAGTTCAAGTACCCATAAAAAATAGAGGAAGAGACACTCCAAGAGTCCTCTATATGAGGAGTTTAGGAAGGCAAAGCCACCCACATTTGATGGAGAAGTCAAGAAGGGTGAGGAAGCATAAGCACGGATGCTAGGATTGAAGAAATATTTATGAGTGCACAATTACTCTGGGATATGAAGGAAAGGGTATCCATATTTAACCTAAATGGAGGGGTTTCCATATGATGGGAAGACCTCGAGAATGTAAAAGGGATCAATGAGAGGAATATGACATGGAAGTGGTTTGAGAAGTATTTCAGGAAGGTTTATCTATCGAAAAGATACTATGATGGAAAGATTAAGAAGTTCCTTGAACATAAGTTGGGAAAACTCACCATGGATGAGTATGTCAAAAGGTTCATAGAAATGTTGAGGTATGTCCCATACATAAAAGACGAAAAGACAAAAATACATTTTTTTCTCAATGGGTTGCCACAATGCTTCCAGGACATAATAAAATTTGATGAGCCCAAATCACTTGATGACACCATTTGAAAGGATAAGTATTTCTATAAGAAGTCAAAGCATAAGCATGAGCCTCACAAGGAATAGAAGACAAAGGATAGGACTAGGTTTAAAAATAAAGGATTTAATCATCATGATATAATAATCTAGGAAGGAGCACACAGTTCAGTTATCCAACAAAAAGAAGGCATCAACAAAATAATCCCACCCGAAGTGGGAATAGACCACCATAATCCACAAAGGAAAAGATAGAAGAACAAAAGAAAGGACCATTAAAATGGTGGGGATGTGGAGAAGAATATCTATTAAGAGATTGTCCTCACAGGCATAATTATAATAGAAGGATCTACAATGTGCATGAGGCTACCACTATTGATGACATAGCCATAAATGTACCCCAAATATATGCAGTTGTCGAGAATCGACAAGCATATCAACAAGTGTCAATGGTGGAGATGAAAGGTATATTGATTGACCAATCTGTTTCAATTTTGATTGAACCTGGTTCCAACTTTGGTTACATTGCACCACAAATTGTTTAGGCATGTGTTTTACAAAAAATAAAGCACACAAAGTCATGGTTGGTTCATCTATCCACGAGAGATAAGAGAAAAGTTATTGGAGTAGAAGCATTCCAGTTTGAGATGAATGGACTAGACATACAAGAAACATTAAATATACCACCATTGGGGTCATATGACATGTTGATCGGTATGGACTAGTTGGAAACACATAAATTTAAGTTTGATTATTTTAATAGGACCTTCTAATGTGAAGATGATAAAGGAAATAAAAGGATTGTGCAAGGCATCCGAAAACCTGTGTCAGTAAGGAAAATATCAACACTATAGCTAAAGAAATATTACAAAAGGGGATTTCCATTGTATTCCATACATGTGTTAGATTCAACAGAAGATAACAATCTGAAAATTTAATACCATCCAATGTTGTATGAGTACCAAGATATATTCCTTGAGGAAATACTAGGACTTCCTCCCAAAAGAGATATTGATTTTTCCATAGAGTTAATGCCAGGAACAATACATGTATCTAAGGTACCTTACAAGATGAGCCCACCTGAGTTGGTGGAGATAAAAAAAACAACTAAAATATATGTTAGACAAAGGATATATCAAACCTAGTGTGTCCTCGTGGGGAGCACCAACATTGTTATTCAAGAATAAGGATGGTACTCTCAAGCTATGCATTGATTATAAACAACTAAATAATATGACCATCAAGAAAAAATATCCATTTCCCAGGATCGATGATCTCTTTGATCCACTTAGAGGGGACAAAATATTTTCTAAGATAGATTTAAAATCTGAATATCATCAAGTCAATATCAAGGATGAGGACATTTATAAAACTGCATCTAAAACAAGGTACGAGCACTATTATTTTGTGGTGGCTCCCTTTGGACTTACGAATGCACCAACTACGTTTATGTGCCTGATGAACAACATCCTTAGTAAGTACTTGGACACATTTGTTTTAGTTTTTGTTGATGATATTTATTCCAATACCAAGGAAGAGCATGATGAGAACCTCAAGTTAGTGTTGCAAATATTGAGAGAGAACCAACTATATGCTAAGCACAAAAAGTGCAACTTCTTTCAGAGACATATTCATTACTTTGGCCATGTGATCTTAGAGGAATAATTCACAATAGATCCTGAGAAGATTAAGGAAATCTTGGAATGGCCTGCTCCCTGGAATGTATCAGAGGTGAGATCATTTATGGGATTTTTTGGATACTATAGAAGGTTCATCTAAGGATTCTCAAAGATTGGTCATCCAATCACTTCATTATAGAGAAAGGGAGTAAAATTTGTATGGTCGATGGAATGTGAAGCAAGTTTCAGACACCTGAAACATCTTTTGACTAATCCACCCATCTTAAAGATTGTAGACCCAGATAATGAATTTTTGGTTTGCATGGATGCTTGCAAGGAAGGGCTTGGTGGAGTCCTCATGCAATAAGGGCATGTAATCAACTATGAATCCAAGAAACTAAATGAGCATGAGAAATGTTATGTTACTCATGATCTAGAGCTTGCAACCATTGTGCATTCCTTGAATATGTGGGGGCACTACTTTCTTGGAAGGAATTTTGTATTAATGATAGATCATGGTGGGACTAAATACTCGTTTGATCAGCCCTGTTTAAATGCCAGGTAGGCAAGGTGGATGGATCTCATTAGAAAATTTGATTTTTAAATATGTCATATTAAAGGAAAGGAAAATCGAGAGGTATATGAACTCATCTAGAGTATGCAAACAATACATCTAGCAAAATCTAGTGTATGTGAGTTAAACATAAGGAATAGAATCATAAATTCCCTATAAGGTGATGAATACTTCAAGTCAATAAAGAAAGGCTTGGAGTAAAATCCACGAGGGAAAACGTGTGAAGGATATCGGCTAATAGAGGATGGGTTACTAATATATAAAACCAGGTTGTACATACCCAATTCAACTTAATTAAGGAGACTCATAATGGATGAGTTCCACAAAAATCCTTATGTAGGTCACTTGGGTTATCAGAAAATGATAACAGTTGTAAGAAAGCTATACTATTAGCTTGGGGTGAAGAGGGGGATTGAAAAATATATTTCCAAATTCCTATAATTCCAACAGGTTAAGGTTGAGCACATCCATCCAACATGATTGTTGCAATCATTACTAATTCCAGAATAGAAGTGGGAAGTCATATCTATGGACTTCGTCACTGGTTTGCCAAGGAAAACCAAGCAATGTGACACAATTATGGTAGTGGTGGATGAGTTGAGCAAGGAAACTCACTTCAATCTGGTAAAATCCACCTAAAAAGAAATTGACATTGCAAACATTTTCATAAAATAAATTTCCAGGTTACATGGCATGTCCAAGATGATCATATCATATAGAGATGCCAAGTTTACTTCCAATTTTTGGAAGGGCTTGTTTGCAATCTTTGGGACAAAGTTGTCTTTCAGAAATGCTTACCATATTTAGATAGATGGGAGGACAAAAAGAGTTAATAGAGTGTTGGAATATATGTTAAGAATGTATGTTATGCACCAACCCAAGAAATGGGAAGAATTCTTACCCCTGGTAGAGTTTTCCTATAATAATGGCTACTAGGAGTCTCTAAAAATGAGTCCTTTTAAGGCCTTATATGGAAGAAAATGCAATATCCCAATTAGTTGGGATAATCTAGTGGATAATATTACACATGGACCAGATATGCTCAAATAAATGGAACATGAAGTGGCCAAGATTAGAGATAACTTGAAGGCAGTGCAAGATAGACAGAAGAGCTATGCCGAAAGAAATTGAGCTCATAAGGAGTTCAAAGTGGGAGACCATGTCTACCTTAAGGTTAAGCCAATGAGAATTTCTCTAAGGATGGGAAATTGTACTAAATTATCACCTCGCTACTATGGACCATTCAAAGTTCTAGAGAGAGTGGGACCAGTGGCATACCTACTTTTCTTACCACCTATTGTTAAAGTACATAATGCATTCCATGTATCACTACTTAAGAAATATGTCCATGATTCTAATTACATAATTGATTAGACTGCGATACAGGTGGAACCTAGAGGAGAATTCCATCCTAAGCCTTAGTGCATAATAAACAAGAAGGAAACTTTGCTCTGAAACCGAGCCATCGTGTAGGTCAAGGTGTAATAGAAGAACTTTGGAGAATATGAGGTTACATGGGAACTAGAGGATGCCATGAAAGTAACATACCCATTTTTGTTTGTTGTAAAAAGCTAAAATGTGAATGGTAGAACACTGAGGATTGTGTTCCTTTAAGAGGGGGGGAATTGTAACATACTTGTTCCCCCCCATTCTGTAATTATAATTATTTTTTAAAGATTGGAACAAACAAAAAGTATGAATGTATTTTGTTTAATTAATTAAAAAAATCCTAACAAGCTGACGGAAGGATGGAGCACTAGTATTGACCATGATAACACAAGTGGAAAACTGGTGAGGGGGTTGGGGGATTTCCTTGCCTTCCAGACGTTAACTTTCACCAAAGAGCCATTTTTCCAAATTGCCAAAAGTTAATTTTGAATTTTCTCTCTCTCCTTTTTTCCCAAGATTTAGTTAATGAAGGGGATTGGCATATGAGCAACCAACCACCCATGATAATGGAAGTATGTATAACTAACTGGTATAACTTAATAATGTCAGCCAGGGTACAACAGGTACCCTCCTCGATCTCCATGATTAACCCAAAGGTGATTGGGGATCGTGAACCTTTTGGGAGGAAGGTGAGAACACACAAGAGCAGAAGGGAGGAGATAGTTGGAAAAGGGGAGAACAATGGGAGAACCCATGAGTAGATAGTCCTAAGAAGAAAAAATAGATAGAGATTGAGTCACAGGCTTGAAAAATTGCTTAGTTAAAATCACGAGGTATTCACTCATTGAACCTATGACATAGTGTCTGCATTCGTGGAATATTAAAGAATACCCCTAAATTCACTAGATATTGATAAATACCTCCCAAAATTATTTAGTTGGACCCCCCTCCCAAAACATATGTCTAATAAAAGAAACCCCTATTAAAACTAAATACCCCTTTTTACATCCCCCAATACCTATAAAACCTTTTAGACCCTATATCCCCCCCCACAATACCCACATTATATTGACTTTATTTTTCATAATTTAAAAACCCCCTTTATGAATGAACGTGATAAGGTATTGGTTAACAAGGTGAAGCCCCTTTGGTGAAAAGACTCTTTGAACCATAGATTTGAATTGTGAAAATCGGGTAGAGAACCTTGAACCTGACCTAAGCAAGAGGATAAAAAATTGATGCTTGTTGGAAAGGAAAATGACACTAAGAGGGGAGGGAGTTGAGGGAATGCATAGACAATGAAGGGACTCCCTTATGCTCAAGTAATCCATCTCAAGGTGAGGGTACCGAGGGACTCTAGAGGTAGTGAAGGGACTCCATTGAGTTGGGGGTAATCCAGATGTGAAGGCATTTGGGAATTTTGTGGAGGCCCTGGCTTGGTGGGTAGGAAAGGGATTTTTTGTTGCTGACTAATTGTGAGGGAGAGTGGCCTTCACATCCATTAAATTCCCCGAGAAGACAAAGTTTCCCTGGTGATGTCATGGCTTGGAACGAGGGTGGCAAGTTTTAGAAATGTTTAGTTCAACAAAGTCTATGGTTGGGTGGAAAAGAACTCACCTTTAGTCAGTTGGCTTGGACCAACAACTTATGAACATATAAGTGCATATTTATCCTCAGTTGATTTGGATTTCTGCTAAATATATAAGATTTATGTGCTTATGTAATCTATGAAACTGTATGGATTATGAGTAAAAACCAAGAGATATGGAAGGCATGTATGCTCTATTTTCTTTTTATGCACTGCATTTCCTTACTAGTTATTATCTCTTGGAAGTTTGTGATGAATGGGAGAACTCTATCTGCTATAATCTTTGAATTCTCAGTAATCCATTTTCTGGTTATTTATTTTTGAAAGGTGTATTGAAAATACACCATGGATGAGAGAAAATTCTCTGGAAAAATGGTATGGCATGCTTGTGGAAGCATAATTCATTGGCTAAAGAGTTGAAACAGATGAATATATCAAGTTCTATGCATTCAAGATTCAATGAATTCCCTTAAATTTCAGATTTCTTGTTTTCAGGATACAACACATATTATTCCTTTCTTTTAAAGGTTGTAATCCCATAGCTGGTATCCCTTTAATGATAGGGGCGTTAGGTTGGTAAGCCTAAATATCATGAAACCCAGGAGTAGAATTCCTTGAAGGATCTTATCTCATCCATCTGAATATCTTAAGTTCAAAAACCTTGTATATTTGTGTGAAATTGGCAAATTGACATCGTGAAGTCGAGAAGGATGGAATTTTGGGTGGACTGGTGAAGAAACTGGATCATATTTCTTGTCATATCGAAGGGCAGATGCCATTGAATTCTAATTTATCTGGATAATCCATATTTTAGAACAAATTAAAAACAAAAGGGAAATCTTGAATTCCCAGAATTATAGATTATCAAGGTTCCATTGGGCATGGTTCCTCTTTGGCTTAGTCAAGTTTGTATCTAGATCCAAAATTTCCTTTTGAAAAGTTTAAATGTATTTTTTGAATATCCGGATGTTCAAATGGACAGGGTTCCACCGACATAGTTCTGTTTGGGAGTGATGTCGAACCGACATCTGAATCTGACCTTTCTTTGAGAGAGTTTAAATGAGTCTTCTAGATACTTATATGTCTGAATGGTCATGGTTTTATCGACAAGGTTCCAAGCCATCTGGTATCCATATTTTCTTTGAAGGAACCTTTCTTCATAATTTCACCATCCAAAAAACCTAGATTTGTGTGGTTTGGCATCAAGATTTCGTATGTCGGGTGCGTCACCAAATTTTGATTTAGATTGTTGATTTACCCTCAATATCCATGCCTTATTCTTCACTAATGGTCTAGAAAAAGGTGACATGGACACATTGTTGATGTGGCAAGACCTATGTACATTGAAGTGGCATGAGACGTGGACAGGGACGTGGCAGGACATGTGGAAGTAGATGTGACATTTGGGCTAACATGGCATGACACATGGGTGATGACATGTTATGACACATGGTTGTGTGACATGACATCCAGATCCAACTTTGTATTTTAGTAAGACCTTAAGGAAAATCTAGATTTATGGATTTCTGGATGGACATGGTTCTATTCGATCCAGTTCCACTATGTGTGGAGAGAAAGGGAAATCCATAATTTAGAATTTCTTTTAAAAGGGAATTTAAATATTTTTAAAAAATCTAGATTGCCATGGTTCCATCCGCACAGTTCTGATATCCGGATCTGGGATTTCTTTTATGAGTTTTCCTCTTGGGTTTTTCGGATTCTTGGATTTCCGGAATGTCATGGTTCTTGCTACAGGGATCTGCTATGAGTTCAATGCTCCAACACTTTAGTGGGCATCCAACCTTTCGTTTCAAAGGGTTTTAAAGAGCTATCAACATTTTTGGATGTTTGGATGGTTGCAGTTCTGTCAACGAGGTTCCACACCCCTTTCGACATCATACTTTTCGAAATCAAAAGGTAATCCAAGGTATTCGAATCCAATCAAGCCTTTAAGGGTGTTTCTTAAGGAATCCCAAATCCTAGATGTGGGGTCCATTGACTCTTCGTCAAAGGAAGTGTCCACGTCAGATGGCATGTGAGACATGGTCCATGTTGACTGGATGACATCATCCCTATGGTAAAGCCCTAGAACTTTAAGAGTCCATAACTTTCTCTCCAAAGCTCAGAATTGAGTATGGAGATAATCATATTTGTGTTATGAGCTTAGAAATGGTGATTGAGATAAATTTAAGACGAGTGATTTTGAGGGAAATGGAGAGAAATTTTGTACGCCCCACCCACTTAATGAATTTTAGGGAGTCCGGTGTGTTACAATAACAACACCTAACTAACCCATACACCTATACCCCAAGCCACTAACCTAACCTTGTACATGTTAACCAATTTCATTGCTAACTTTTTACCTTAAATCCTTAAGCCTAATACACTAACTTATATCTCCTAAGCATAATCTAATGCACACCTAGTTTACCAAACCTTAACCTGCAACACATGATGCATTAAAATGTATGCACTAACTAGTTTTGACCACTAGCCTACTAACCCTTAACTTCTAACCACTAACCATTAAATCATTGAACGTTGACCCCAAACCTTGGGACACCTAGCCTACTGATATGTATGCCCTAATTCCTAATGCACTAAACCTTACCACTTAACTATTTTGACCCCTAACCTGCTAACCCATAACCATTAATCCACTGGCCCTTATTTGTAATCCACAAACACATAACCAACTAACATGTAAATATCAATGCCTAATGCACTTACTCATACATCCTAAACACTTTGAAACCTAATATGGTTATAACCCCTATCTCTTAACCATTAAACACTAGCACATTGATCCCTAAACTCTAACCCATGCATGCCTAACCTACTAACCCAAAATATAATACACTAGCCCATATCCCCTAATTTACTAAATCCTAACCCATAAACTCCTAACCTACTAGCCCCTAACACCTAACACAAGTTAACTCATAACCCATAATCCCTAATGCATAACACACCAACTCAGTATAAGACCTACCTACTTTGAGCCCTAACTCCTAACCACAAAATACTAACCCAATAACACATGAGCCTTAACCCACAAATTCCTAAGCTACTAACCCTTATCCCTTAATGCCTAATAGTGCACTAGTATGTATTCCCAAACTACGTTGATCCCTAACCACTTTCACCACTAACATACTAACCCTCAACTCCTAACTATTATCCCACTAACCCCTAACCTTTAACCCATGCATGCACAACCTAATGATTCCCAATGCATAATGCACTAGCACACACTCGCTAAAATTGTATGTATGAAAAGTGTAAATCAAATAGAGCCCATAAAGAATGAAACCAAAATTTCCAATGAAATTAGCATTGTAGTGAGGAGGATATTATAACATTAACTTGGAAAACCTAATTAATACACATAACCTACACACCCAACCCATTAACATAAACCATTAACCTACACCACCCTAATAACATAACAAACACAACCTGACCTAGTACACCTAATCCATGCACACTCAACACACCTAATTGATACACTTAATACATAAAATTAATCTACACAGTTAGTGAAAATCATTAACTAGCCATTTTGAAAAAAA
>ML809140.1:30860-52824 GCA_009831015.1 Picea engelmannii | reverse complement strand
CTAACTTATCAATAGATTCAGAAATTCTTACTCACTACAACATCCATTCATGAAATAAAGTCGGAAGTAATTCCTCCTCAAATCCATTCACACATGCCTTTGATGAAAAACATAAGTTTGTCTCTGGTCCTAAACATGACTTCTCAATAAGGTAGTTCAGAAATAGTTCTTCACAATTCCAAAAATGAGTGTCTGTACAAAAACCATCGACCTTTACTAAAAGGTCAGTCCTCTTATTTATAACGAATCATTAACTAAAAATAGCTATCAAAAGTGCAAGATAAGTAAAACAAAACATCGCCACATGGCGATTCCATCTCTCTGTCTTCTAAGAATCTTCAAATAGTTTCACTGAAGTGGATGACTCTTCTCATACTCTGACCATTTGACGAAGAGTTCCTCGCATGTGTTGGCATGCAAGAATATGTGTTGGTCCATTGGGGCCAAAAGGATTACTTTTACTTCTACTACTCGTGCCTAATACTTGACTATTTTGACACTTAATTGTTGCAATACGACTCGAGCCTTGATCGGATGCTCCATGAACTGTTGTACTTGACCTGGCGCCATGCTTTCCACCTTTGTTATCTTTGCAGTCCATGATGAGTCTTGTTTTGTATATTGCTTGACTATGTCATTCAAGTCGACAAATTCCTCGGGTGAGCCAAATTCTATGAGGTTGATGTCTTTCATCTCCCTATTAATATTTACCCATATCCTTTCGCAATCGACCCATTTTTCATGAATCTCCCGCTGAGGTTCTTGTGCCATTTTCACCCAGTATTTGGCCGCTTTCCAGATTTGATCTATGTTATTGTCCCTCAACACCCAAATGTCGTGCTCTTCAACATCTCGACCCTTTTGAACCACGTTGATGCAATCGATCATTTCCACTTCTTGTTGAGCCTTTTCATACCACCTTTCCACATCCTTCCAGGTCGTTATCCATAAGGGTGTCTTATTGGAAGTTGACTATTCCTGTAGTGAAAAGGTGTCGTTCATTCGTGAATTTTTCATAGGCATCTTGGAATTCACTTCTTAGAAACATCGTGGCTTGTGTGGAGTCCTGATAGTATTTTTCCAAATGACACAGATCCTCCAACTCCTTTAGCTCAGCGGCCAACTCCTCTTCATCTTTTCTTTCTCTATCCAAGGTGGCATCAGTGATAGCCATCCTTGTGTCGATAAGTCCATTGTCTTCATGTGTTTTGTGCTGATCAAATTTTCCTCTCTGGTGATGAGAATTGAACTATCCAACGTAAGCCTCCTCTTCTTAGTGGTTCTCTTCATGATGGCTTTTCTCTTTCAGTCATAGGAGATTGCTTGTATATCGGTGACCTCATCAACAGGTTCAAGGATTTATTGTTCTCCCCAAGTTAGATTATTTCCCAAGATCTATATTGTGCATATATGTTCTAGGTTGGGTTCCTGAACCTCTTCCATATGTCTCAATGGCTCAACTTATGTTTGTTTCTCATCAACTGGTAAGGTATTGACCAAAACTGAGGAACCAAAGGTAGGTTCGATATTTACTTAGAAATTGGTTGTTGAAATGTCAATTTCTTGTTGTGAAATTTCCTCTTTCTGGCCTCCCAGTCCTAGCTCATCCCTTGAGCTATCCATTGGGGTTCCTAACATGTCGGGTAGCTCAATTTCCAAGGCGCTTTCGACCTAAGGCTCACTCTACGGAAGTCTCTGAACTAGAGCATCGAGACCCATGGAAGATTCTCTCTCAGGTTGTTTCTCCTCTATAATCGACACTGGAGTCACCAGGGACACCTCTGAAATATCCTCATCATCATAGATGGTTATCAAGTCGAACAAGGGATTTGGTACACTTTTTTTTCCTGATGTCCTCGCTATCTCAGGCTAGTTTGAAATTTCCCCTCATGATCTCATCAGTGGTGGTGGAGCTTTAGGGTTTTTTGACCCAGTGATTTCTTCACGTTGCATCGGCTCTAGGCCACTTGGCTCTCCTCAGATTTTGATTGGGTCATCAACGGGAATCCTTGTCATTTATATTAGATTAGGGTCATTTTGCAATTGATCAATGATTCTATGTGCCCCTTCTCTATGCCTATGTGGTTTCTACCGCTCTAATTTATTCCCTGGCTCTGAGGGCCTCTTGAGTCGACTTCCTATTGTCTCCACCTGTTCATCCATGCTCATGGCCTTGAACCTGGTCATATTTGGGTTGGCCATTCTTTGTACTACCTCGTCCTAGTATTAAGCACACTCTGTGAAAACTTCATCCTCAAACTTATCATGAGCATATGGCCAATAGGATGATACCTGTGAAGCATGTTGGAGGACCATGCCTTTAGGGTCGTTCTTGCGGAATCGGCCTGTCGGGAACCTAAATTCAAGTTGGCTCAGCCCTTCTTGTTTGGCTTGAGCAGTGTCCTTTACCAAATAAAACCCCACATGGAAATTGTAAGGTATGAAAACCCACTTCTTATCCTTGAATATGTGGCATTATAGCCATGTAGGATAGTCTGATAGCAGATTTCTCCCACAACGAGCCAGTCTAGGACGTGAGTGGGTTGGAGATGTGGTGCTCCAGTGGCCCTGAACACCCTGATATAGGTTGAGTGTTCGTCTAAATACCAGTGGCCTACCTTTCCTACCATTTTTTTTCTTGTTGCAAATAATCTTGGGCATTCCTTTTTAAAAATAATAAAATGAATACGAGCAATGAATTCATCGCAGATGAGTGCATAGGATGTTTTATAAATTTTCTCCCATATTATGATGAAATAAACATGGATTGGGAGCTCTGCAACATGCCATCTTAAATTCATGTTGACGAAGACATTTCTCGTGCAAATGACATCGAGCAGGTACGAGGCCATGTGGAAAGCGGGTTTTCCCCCTTCTTTTGGTGCCTGAGCCTGCTATATACATGTGCTCAATTGTTTGCAAATTATTTCTCCCCAATTAAATATGCTCCCAGAGATCGCCATTGTGTATGCCAAGGGCATCCATGCTTCTGAAAACTTGGAGTATTCCTTTTCTCCATATAGTCGGAAGATGAGATCCATCAAATAAATGTATGGCTCCCTAAAGTTAACCATCCCATACCAGTCATTGCTCTTGTTGGTAAAATTCTTGTCCTCCTTCCACCATGAGGTCATTAGTCGATTGGTGTCGTGGAATTCGTAGAACTTCGCCATGAAGAATGTGTTTAGTTGCTCCTCTGGGTATTTGAGGTTGTAGTATTTCTAGACTTCTGTTGGGAGGAAAAATCCGACACACCCACCATTCTCACCATTGATTAAACATTTATGTGCATCTATATGGTTGATTAGCCACTTCATAACCTCTATGCAAGGAAAAGTCAAGGTTTTTCCTGCTACCATATGAAAATAAGACCATCGAATGTTTGGGAACACCTGGTCATTGAGCCCCCTTACGTCTGGGTCGTTGTGTGGGATATACTTCGAGTACTATTCTCGGTTGATTCTATTGAAAAGGTCCCCCCACTGTGGGAGCATTACTTTGGATTCGATGCCTGCCTCTATATCACCGAAGACTGGAGGTTGGACAAAATATTTCTTTGTTGAGGTTCTTATGACTAGTTCTGCCCTAGGAGTCTATTCCAACTGCCTCACCGCACCAGGAGAAGAACCTTCACTTGTATTAGCTTCCTTTAGCTTGGGTTCTCTTGGCGAACATCTAGTGGTTGGATTTCTTAGTGTCATTTTACCTGCAGTAAGAACGTAGTTTAGTGAGTGTGCAAGAAAAATCGGATGTATATATAAATCACGACCTTCAAATTTAACAAAATTGAACACACACCTCTGCAGCTCGTTTAACCTGGTTTTGTTAATATGAGGATCAACACAGTCTTGAGACGCTTGCTTTGCTCCTTCGGATGCTCCGGAATTCAAACTTGTGTGTAGAATGAATTTGTTCAAAACCGTTCTAGAGATTTAAACAGGGATGAACTTACCTTGTCGCATCAGCCATTCAATTCAGGTTATGACGGTAACATTAAATATGTCGCCAGATCTTCAAAGATGTTTTAAAATTAAATTCATTGCAGGTTAACGGTGTGGGAACGGGTTGTAACGTGGCCTATCAGCATTTTCAAATTACGGTTGTTCAATCGGCGCACAAGGTAGCAACAAATGTGGGATGAAGCATTAACTAGTTTATTAAATGTCATAATCCGATCATATCTTATGCTAGAAACATCCCATCATTTCACTAGTGCAGTTGGTGAGTCGGGGGTCGGTATTCTGCTTCAAACACTTTTCGTTGATATCTTCTTGCAAAAGCATCGACGTCGATCGATCTTGCCGTACATAGTTGACATGGCAAAGCTAACTAGGAGTTGTGACTAGGACCCAGGGAACCTTCATATGACTTGAGACAACACTAGGTCGTACAACACCCTTACGTGATAAAGACACGTGGAATTCGAGACTGGTAACTTCATTTGCTCATGTTAATTGGAATCGGGGATTTCTTTAAGCTATACGTTCTAAAACCCGATCATGTCTTGTCGATGCCAAAAAGTATCGATCGACGATCGACGATAAAACTACCCAAGTGTTCTTGGATCGACTCTTGTGAAAACTCATGATGCTGAAATTGTATCGAGGATCGACGATTGGTGATATGTTTGTCGCAGACAAAAATATTGTTCTAACCTTTCTATATTTCCCCGACCCCGATAAAGTGCATCGGTCATCGACTATCGATGATTACTTTATGTCCTTTGTCAATGTCTATCCTTCCCATATTTTTTCGATGTCGAAGGGAATCAGCTATCTCTTGAAACTTCGCGTGAATAACTTATGAAAACCAACTCCACCTTCTGTCGATGTCAATGGGGATCGACGCTTGGTGACTATTGTAATTGTGTGGTCCCTTTACCTGCTTGAAATTTTTTGACGCTGAACCTAAGCACGTTAGGTCCAATGTTAGCTGTCGATTCTTAATTTGGGTGTCAAGTTCTTTTAGACATGAGGTTTCACAAGTTAAAAAAAACATGACTTTATGATAAGATTCAAGAAAACAAAACAAAGATAAACCATTCCCCAAAGTGAAATCGATTTAGACAGTAAAGAAAACAAGTGCTACCAAAAAAGTGATAAAATTTCATAAGGCTTTTAGGGTGTGTTGAGCGCTCAACAAATGGATACTTACTGGGTGAAAGCAGAATCTTTGTTACTTCCCTGGGCTTAGCTAATGCAGAAGTTGGTTAAGAACTTAATTGGTTTTGTTTTTTATCAGAGTCTGTTCTATCCTTGTGTTTGAAATTCCCCCGATTCATGAATCTAGGCCTACCTGTGGGGTTTCAACCTTTATTCCACCTTTGTTCCCTTTAACCATGACCCATGCCCCCTTTTGAAAAGAGTCAAGTAAATCATTCACTGGAACCAGGCCCTCTAGTTATCATTATTAACTTGTTGCAGTTTTGCTCCGCTGTCAGCGAGTGTCCATAGCCCCGTCGAAGTCACCCTAACGTCACAAACCTTGCTCTGTTTCCAGGGAGCATCCATAGCCTCGACAGATTTATCTGCATACCCTCTCCTACTTCATTCTCATTTGATATAATTGATTTAATTTTGGCAGAGATGCCCTGAGCGAGTGGGAGAGGAAGACGTTTGTTATCTACAAGATGAGATGGTTGAGGTAAAAAAATTTCAAGCTCTGTCTTGAGGTACATGTGATCATTTCCAACTTACCATATTTCCCTTTAGGTTTTACCAGACCACCAGGCAGACACTCAATCTCTTTCCAAGGTTGTTTATTTACAAAGGTTAGATACATAACTCATTTAAGACAACAACAGTTCACCCAACATTTCTTTTGTTGCATGTAAGTATGAGTCAGGAACAGAGTTTGCTACACCATACTGATTAAGGTCAACCAATGCCTTGCGGAACACAACTTTATTGCACAAAATAAAAACAGAAATAAAGGACTCCGCAATCAGCTTGCCTAACACCTACAAAATAAAATAACATGAAAACACACACATTTTTTTTTAACAGAAAAATTATTTTAGGGCTTGGCCATTCACCGGGAGGGCGTCAAGTTCATCCCTCATATTTTGCAACCGATACGTGCCTGCCCCAATTTTATCAGCTACCTGGAAAGGCCCGAGCCATAGATTATGAAAGTTTGAATATTTTCCCTTTAGTTCATTTGCTCTGTCCCATTTCAGGACTAAGTCTCCTACTTCAAAATTGTTCTCTCTGGCCTTATGCTTGTCAAACTACCTTTTAAATATTTGTTGATGAGCGATGAACTTTGATTTTTCTTTCTCACTTTCTTCTTCCATCATGTAGAGGATATCAATTCTCTTTTGAATAACCGATGAGGGTTGTCCTCTAGAACCCTGAGCAAGCTTAAGAGACGGAAGATATAGCATGTTCGAGAGAATGGCTTCTTGTCTGTATACCAAAAAGTATGGGGAGTTCCCTATATCTTCCTTGGGTGTTACTCTATCAGACCATAAGGCATTATGAAGTGAACTATGTCAATTCCTTTGATTGTCTGCAATTGTTTTCTTCAATACCCTCACTAGGTTCTTATTGGTTGATTATGCCACTCCATTCCCCTGTGGATAGTAGTTTGCAGAGTATCTGATTATGATTCCTTTGTCTAGAGAAAACTCTATTAATAGGGTGGAAGAAAAGTAATCAGCATTATCAAAAACAAGAACGGAAGGCATACCAAACCTTGTGATCAGTTGTTTCTCTATGAATTGAATTACCATCTTTTCATTTACACGAGTCAGAGGGATGGCCTCTATCCATTTCGTGAAATAGTTCGTAGCAGTGAGTATGTATTTATTTTATTTTGAATAACTCAATGTAGTTTCTCCTATGACATATAACCCTCATTGCTCGAATGGTCTAGATATGGCCACAGGTTGGAGTGGGAACACTTTTCTATCTTCCCTCCCTGCGCTCATTTGACAAGTTTTACAGTTTCTAGTGTATGTGTGAGCATCTCTAAACAGGGTAGGCCAATAATAGTTGGCTCTCAATATCTTGTGAGCTGTGATATCCCCTACAAAGTGTCTCTCTGCAGGACCATCATGGAGATCCTTTAGAACCCTGTATGTGTCTTCACATTCGAGACATCTTAAAAGTACCCCATCATAATTTACACAAAAGAACATTGAATTAATGAGGCGATATTGTGTCGATTTTAGTCTGAGACCTCTCCTTTCCTTAGGGTTTAGGTTTTCTGGGAGGGCCCCATGATGCAGGAGATAAGTTATTTTCCCATACCAAGACTCCTGCCCTAGGGGAACATATAAATCTTCACTACACCATAACGCCAATTCATTCTCCCACCCGAATTATTCATTTACTCAGTCTTGGGCTTCAGGGGCCAGTTTACATAATCCTTGTCCCTTAACCAGTTTGGCAGGTTTTATATCTAGATCAAATTCTTGGACAACTTCCATCCAGTTTCTTCTTCTTTCCCCCATCTCATTTTGAGTGAATAGGGATCAGACTACAGGATGAGGCACAAAGACTTTGGTGTAGTTTTTGAGGATGTAATATCTGAAATGTTTTACTTCCTTGTACACTGCATAAGCATGTTTGTCTATAGCAGGGTAATTTAGTTCGGCCCCTTGGAGATTAGTGCTCATAAATGAGACCAATTCCTCATTGTTGTCATCATCCTTTTGAGTCAATATTGCAGCTAACAATTGGTCGGAGGCAAAAGTATAGAGGAAAAAATATTTGCTAAAGTCAGGACTTCACAACACTAGAGATTGAGATATTGCAGTCTTAATATTGATGAAAGAACTTTTTCGTTCATCATCCCACTTAAATTAAGCATCTTTGCAGATCATTTTGTGTAAGGGTTTGATAGTTTCAGCGAAATTGGGGGTGAACTTCCTCACAAAATTGATTTCCCCAAAGAATGATTGCATATCCTTTTTGTTGTGGGGTAAGGGAAGTTGAAATATTGCCTTAATTCATTCTGGGTCTATGTGAATTCCTACTTGAGATATAATATGACCTAGTAATTTCCCTTCCTCGACACCAAAGATAGTTTTCTTAGGGTTTAAAGATATACCGTATTTTCTACACCTTTCGAAAATCTAGGTTAGATGTTGGATGTGATCTTCTCTATTATTTGAATACACGGTCACGTCGTTCAAATAAACTACTACACATTTGTTGATTAGTCCCCGAAAATCCACATCCATGGCCCTTTGGAAGGTTTACCTTGCATTAATTAACCTAAAGGGCATGTGTTTATAATAAAAGGTTCCCCACTTGGTTCAGAAGGTAGTTTTCAATCGGTCTTCCTCTAAAACTAGAACTTGGTTGTAACCTAGAAAACTGTCTAGCAGGGAGAAAATTTCAGAACTAGACACGGTTTGCAAGAGTTGTTCCATCGATGGGACTGGGTAGTTGTCCTTTTCTGATGCTCTGTTGAGGTTTCTGAAATCCACATACAAGCAGATCTCCCCTGAATTTTTCCTGACAGGAACCAAATTTGCTACCTAGGCAGAGTGTCTAACTTGAAAGATAATTTTAGCATCTAGTAATTTCTTTAACTCCTGACACATGAGGGGTTCCGGAGATAGGTGGTACTTCTGGAACTTCTCTTGGAAGGGTTTTACTTCAGGTTTTAACATGATTGTGTGTTGAATGATGTGGGTGTCATGAGTCTTCAGATCTCAATAGGAACACGCAAAAACATCTTGATATTCTCTAAAAAGTTTGAGATAGGATTTCCTTTCTTCTTTAGAAACTGTCTTGCCAAGATTTGTATTCTTACTATTCTCTGGGGTTCCTAGGTGTATAGTCTTGTACATGGGACAAGAGCTCTCTGTCTTTTTGTTTGTTGACCCTTTAAATCTTTCCCTTAAGTCAAAGAGGTTCTCCAAATTGGCTACTCCTTTCGGTATCGTGTGAAACCTTGGTTTGTTTGTTGAGTGATCTGTTTCACTTGTTTGTTCATAGGGATCGATGTCTACTAGTTTCTCTTGGAACATTTCATCATGAATAGCCAAGTCTTTAAAATTTTCCTGATTGGTTAAAAATTTTATGATATGTTCATCTCCTTCAAATACCTTCCAATTATAAATATTGTTGGGAATTGATGGTTTGTAGAGTAGTTCCACAATGAAGCGGGAGGCTTCATAGTCTTCTAAAGGGGATAGCCTCAAGGCAACATTGGCCAAACAACCAGCAAGAGTATTCTTTTTTCTAGGGATCGTTGTAATGTTGAAGGCTTCAAAATGTCATATTAGTATGTGCACTTCCTATTGATAATTCCTTAGGTGGGGAGAGTTGCATTGTATAGTGTTCTTTACTTACCTAACGATAATTTCAGAGTCTCCAAAACATTTTAGTTCTTTGGCATTTAAGTCTATGGCTTTCATTAGTCCTTGTACTAAAGATTCATACTCGACAGTGTTATTAGTGCATTCAAATTCTAGTCTGAAGGACAAGAAATTTTGTTTCCACTTCAAATCAATGAGGATACATCCCGCTCCTCACCCCTCTTGCGACTTAGACCCATCAAAGTACAAGGTCCAAAATTGTGAGCGAAAATCATCAGCTTCTCCTTTCCTACTAACTTCTTCCTCTCGACCTATTTTCTCTGTAGTTTCCAACAAAGGTTCTTGACAGAAGAGGGTTACTTCCGCCATCGTCGGTATATTTTCTTGAAAAGTCATTTCAGAGTTTTGAGTAAGAGGCAGATCAGATGAGAGGGGAGAAATTACCAAAATCGAAATTGTAAAAGTAGTTTCCTAGCATGGGGAAATCTGTTGGCAAGGGTTCGTTGAGGGATTCTAAATCGGTGACAGTATGTTTGAGATACATTTCCCTATCGATCCTAATCATGTTTTCTTGTCCCTTTAATGGCAACCAAAGGTGAGCCCGGTCCGTGCTAAAGTATCCATTCAACTTCTCGGACCAATCCAGACTAAGTAGAAGTCCATAAGTTTTTGGTATATCTACTACAATGATGTCAATTACTTGAACAAATTTTGGGTGTGTAGCCATCCTGATCATCACATCCTTGAGTTCTCCAATAAATTTCACCTGGGTTTTGTCCAATTGTATCACATGTTAATCACTTTTGAGAGGGGCTGTGTTTAATTTCTTGCAGATAGATAATGGCATAACATTAGAGGATTCCCCTAAGTCAACTAAACAAGTATGGAGGTTTATGTTGAAGAATTCAAACATCAAGAGGAAATGTGGGACAAAAGGCTTTCCTTTTTTATCTACAAAGAAAGCGTTCATATTTGGTTTATTTTTTAGATCTGTGGGGAATGAATTTTCCCCTTGGTCAGTGCTTGTTATAGGAGTTTCTACTGACTTCAAGGATTGTAACAGAAAGTCCTTTTTCTGGGGAATCCTACACATGTCCATGATCAATACATTTTCCTTCAATCTTTTTAGATCTTCTACTATGTTGTAGTCTAACTTGGGTGATTCTCATGTATGGATGTTTATAGGATTTCTTTGGGAGACAAAAGGTGCCTTCGGGTGATAGGATGTTTGTTTTCCTCTCAAAGTTTGGGAAATGGTAAGGTCATTTGAGACCGGTTGGCCCCTACTTCGTGTTTTCATAGCCAAGCCCTCAATGGGTAGTTCTTGAACCTCAAATATATCATCAGAAGGCATTGGCAGGTCAGAATCCCACAGCAGCATGGTTGTTTCTTTCGGCGGGTCAACTTCTTCTTGATAGGAAATATTCACAGTTGAGTCGCTTGATTGTTTGTTAAGGGAAACTTTGTCTAGGAATCGATTGGCAATCAAATTCATGGCGTGCACCCATTGTGGAAAGTCTCTTTTGAAATGTTTCTATTGATGATAGATATAGAAAGAGTCGGATGTTACATTGCCCAGGTCAATGTTTAAGTTGGTTGGGGGAGTTTCAATTGCTTTGAACAGTGGGTTTCTTTTTAAAAAGTGTTTATAAGGCCTTTGGCCTTGGTTTCCTTCCCCTGCACTTCTTTTCATGTCTACAATTTCATTTGACAATTTCTTTATCATCCGTTGTAGGTCTTATGTGTCTCCACTTCCCTTTTCAGGACCTTGTTTTGTTTGTTTCCCTGGGGGTTAGTCAACAAGAGTCCTCTCCTGGGTGGAGGTTGAGCTTCCTTCTTAACTAGTGAAACTTGGCCCTCTTTACATCCCTTCATTTGGAATTCAATTGTTTTGGCTTCCTTGAAATTTCCAACTAGGGTATGCTTGGAAACCCTTTTTACAAACATGGAAATAGAAGCAAGGAGAGCGTTAGCATATACTTCAATCTGCAACTCCTGAGTGGGTTTAGCTTCAGGTTGAAATTTGTTCAGGATTGTGGTAAATCATTGATTGAAGTATTTAACCTTTTATTTTGAATTCATGGTGGCGGCGAATAGTTCAACCATTAACGCTCCTGTAGTGGTTTCTTTTGCAAATTTGTCTAAAAAATATTTTTGACACTTCATCCAACTAGTTATGGACCCTACGGGCAAGTTCAAATACCACGTTGAGGCTGAATTCTCAAAGGTATAGGAAAAAAGTATACATAATACGTCCTCATGTTGGACATTCATCAATCTAATAGCTAGTATGAACTTTTTAATGTGGTCTTCAGGAAATCTGGAGGTTTCAAGGTCGAACTTGGGAAGTAAATTTTCTGGATGTTGAGGGAGGTTATGCACCCATCCGGGGATTTCCAAATCATCTCTAGCCAACCATGGTTGATTATTTTGAGGCAGTTTTCCCCTCTCTTCATTGTGATCATTGTTATCATCCATGTCATCTGAAACCGAAGCTGGGCGATCTAAGTTAAACCCTTCCTATTCAAATTTGAAATCGTCGAGCTTAAAGTAGTTACTAGCTAGTGTTTAAGGGATGAGATTAAGGGTATGTTAGATATCGGTGAGGATGGAATCTATCAGGTCTTCTACTGTGTGAAAAAAAACCTGGTCGGGGGTGTCGACCACCAATATGCTTACTTGTTTTCTATGAGGAAGTAACAAAGCTAAGGATAATGATCCAATTTGTCGAGTGTAAGCTCTTGTGATTCTTCTGAACTGGTTCAACTCCTCGTGAGGAAGAGCGTAAGGTATTTCAGGGAATAGATGTTCTTCCTCTTGTTGGGGTGATTTACTTGCTTCAGGCGTACTCAGTGTATGTGGGTTGCCTTGAGAATGACTAGCCATGCATGTGGGTTGTTTTGAATCTATATGATGTGTAAAATATTATATTAGAAGTATTGTTAGCCATTCATTCAACGACCCTCCTTCTAGCGCCAATTCTATTGAGGGGTCCTAAATCCATTTGAATCAACAACAAGATCCAAACCCGCCATGGAGGCCCAATTAGACTCTACAGCATTTAATGGTGGAATGGTTCTCTAGATCTTTCGATTTCACCGATTTATCGATGAGCTTTATGTAGTGATTGACAGGATATATTCTTATGGAAATTCCTCCTTCAGTTTAAACATTTTCTTTTGTATTTTTTCCTATTAGATGGGGTTGATTAGAAGATGTGTGATGGTATAAACCAGCTGGTAAAAGAGGGTTTATTAACTACTGAAGAAGGTTGAGCTTAGGATAACACTTTTTCTCAAGCATGCAAACAAAGAATTTTCACACATGTGACAAGCCTAGTACTAATACATTAACTTGTTGGTATTTCAATTATTCACTAAGATACGATTATCGAAAGAAAACATACATGTAATAGAATTATGGCAAGAAAAATACTTTCCTTAGCTCTAGCATTAATCACACATTAACACAACGATTTGCTTTGATCATTAGAGACAACAACTACAAAAATATTGAAACAACTAACTTATCAATAGATTCAAAAATTCTTACTCATTACAGCAGCCATTCATGAAATAAAGTGAGAAGTAATTCCTCCTCAAATCAAATCACACATGCCTTTGATGAAAAACAAAATTTTGTCTATGGTCCTAAACAAGATTTCTCAATTAAGATAGTTTGGAAATAGTTCTTTACAATTCCAAAAATAAGGGTCTTTTCAAAAACCATCGACCTTTACTAAAAGGTCAATCCTCTTATGTATAATGAATCATTAACTAAAAATAGTTATCAAAAGTGCAAGCTAAGTAAAAAAAAACATCACCACATGGCACTTCCATCTCTTTGTATTCTAAGAATCATCAAATAGTTTCACTGAAGTGGATGATTCTTCTCATACTCTGACCATTTGACGAAGAGTTCCTTGCATGTGTTGGCATACGAGAATCTATGTTGGTCCATCAGGGCCGAAAGGATTTCTTTTACTTCTATTGCCCGTGCATGATACTTAACTATTTTGACACTTAACTATTTCAATATGGCTTGAGCCTTGATCATATGCTCTATGAACTGCTATACTTAACCTGGCACCATGTTCGCCACCTTTGTTATCTCTGCAATCCATGTTGAGTCTTGTTCTTCATGTTTCTTGACTATGTCATGCAAGTCGACAAAATCCTCGAGTGAGTCGAATTCTAGGAGGTCGATGTATTTTATCTCCTGATTAATCTTTACCCAGCTCCTTTCACAATCAGCCCATTTTTCCTGAATCTCCTGCTGAGGTTCCTGGGCCATTTTCACCCAGTATTTGGCCGCTTTCCTGATCCGATATATGTTGTTGTCCCTCAGCACCTGAATGTCATGCTCTTCGGTGTCTCAACCCTTTTGTACCATGTTGATGTAATCGATCCTTTCCACTGCTTGGTGAGCCTTCTCATACCACCTTTCCACGTCCTTGCAAGTTGCTAGTGCCATAAGGGTGTCTTCTTGGAAGTTGGTTATTCTTGCAGTTCAAAGGTGTCGTTCATTCATGAATTTGTCATAGGTGTCTTCGAACTCACGTCTCTGAAACAATGTGGCTTGTGTGGAGCCCTGATAGTATTTTTCCAAATGGCGCAGATGCTCCAACTCCTTTAGTGCAGCAGGCATCTCCTCTTCATCTTTACTGATCTATCCAAGGTGGCATATGTGATAGCCATCCCTGCGCCAATAAGTTCGGATGTCTTGGTGTGTTCTATGCTGATCATTTTTTCCTCTGTGGTGATGAGAGTTGAACTATCCAACGTAATCCTCCTCTTCTTAGTGGTTCTCTTCATGATGTCTTTTCTCTTTCATTCATACATGATTTCTTGTATATTGGCGACCTCATCAACAGGTTCAGGGATTTGTTGTTCTCCCCAAGTTATAGTATTTCTCAAGCTCTTGACTGTGTATATCTATTCTAGGATGGGTTCCTGAACCTCTCCCATATGTCTCGATGGCTCAACTTTCGCTTGTTTCTCATCGGTTGGTAAGGTATCGGCCAAAACTGAGGAACCAGGGGCAGTTTCAATATTTACTTGGAAATCAAATGTTGAAATTCAAATTTATTGTTGTGGAATTTCCTCTTTCTAGCCGCCCAGTCCTAGCTCATCCCTATATTTGTCCATTGAGATTGCCGGCACATCGAGTAGCTCAGTGTCCAAGGCGCTTTTGACCTCATCCTCACTTTTTGGAAGTCTCTAAACTAGAGCATCGGGACCCGAGGAAGATGCTCTCTCAGGTTCTTTCTCCTCTGCAATCTGCACTAGAGTCACCAGGGACACCTCTAAACTCTCCTCATCATCATAGATGGTTATCAAGTCAAACAAGGGATTTTGTACACTTTTTCTTCCCGATGTCCTCACTATCTCAGGCTGGGTTGAAATTTCCCCTAGTGATTTGATCTGTGGTGGTGGAACTTCAGGGTTTTCTAACCCAGTGATTTCTTCAAGTTCCATTAGCTCTAGGCCACTTGGCTCTCCTCAGATTTCAATTGATTCATCAGCGGGAATCCTCGTCATTTCTATGAGATCAAGTTTTTTTTGCAATTGATCAATGATTTTTTGTTCCCCTTATAGCAAGAGTAATCCCCTTCTTTGTTCCTCTGTGGTTTCTACCACTCTGATTTATTCCCTGAATCTGAGGGCCTCTTGAGCCGACTGCTCTATTGTGTCCACTTGTTCATCCATATTCATGGCCTTGAACCTGGTCATATTTGGGTTGGTCATTCTTTGTACTACTTCATGCCAGTCTTGGGCGCACTCTGTGAAAAAAATTTCCTCAAACTTATAATGAGTGTATGGCCAACAGGATGATACCTATGAACAATGTTGGAGGACCATGCCTTTAGGTTCGTTCTTGTGGAATCGGCCTGTCAGGAACCTGAATTCAAGTTGTCTCAGCCCTTGTTGTTTGGTTTGATCGATGTCCTTTACCAGATAAAACCCCACATGGAAACCGTAGGGTATGAAAGTCTGCTTCTTGTCCTTGACTAATGTGGCGTTATAGCCCTACAGGATAGTCTGATAGAAAATTTATCCCACAATAAGCCAGTATAGGATGTGAGAGGGTAGGAGATGTGGTGCTCTGGTGGCCCCGAACACCCTGATATAGGTTGAGCATTCATCTAAATACCAGTGGCCTAACTTTGCTACCATTTTCTTTGGTGTTGCGGATAATCTTGGGAATTCCTTTTTAAAAATAATAAAATGGATACGAGTGATGATTCATCACAGATGAGTGCGTAGGATTTTTTATACATGTTCCCCCATAGTATGTTGAAATACACATGGACCAGGAGCTCCGCAACATGCCAGCTTAAATTCATATCGGTGAAGAAATTTCTCGCGCAGATGACATCGAGTAGGTACAAGGCCATTTGGAAAGCGGGTGTTTCCCCTTCTTTCGACGCCTAATCTTGTTGTATAAAGGTTCTCAATTGTTTGGAAATTATTTATCCCCAATTGAAGTTACTCCTAGAGATCACCACTGTGTACACCAAGGGCATCCATGCTTCTAAAAACTTGGAGTAGTCCTTTTCTCCATATAGTCGGCAGATGAGAGCCATCAAATAGATGTATGGATCTCTCAAGTTAACCGTCCCATACCATCCATTGCTCCAGTTGGTAAAATTATTGTCCTGCTTCCACCATGATTCCATCAACCAGATAGTGTCATGGAATTTGTATTAATTCACCACGAAGTTTGTGTTTAGTCGCTCCTCTGGGTCTCTGAGCTTGTAGTATTTTTGTACTTTTGTCGGGAGGAAAACTCAGACACACCTGCCATTCTCATAATTGATTAAACATTTATGTGTGTCTGTAAGGTCGATTAGCCACTTCAGAACCTCTATGCAAGGAAAAAATGGGGTTTTGTTGGCTACCATATGCAAATAAGACCGTCGAATGTTTTGGAACACCTGGTCATTGAGCGCCCTTACGTCTGGGTCGTTGTGTGGGATATACTTCAGGTACTCTTCTCGATTGATTCTATTGAAAAGGTCCCCCCACTTTGGGAGCATTAATTTGGATCTAGTGTCTGCCTATGTATCACCAAAGACCGGAGGCTGGAAAAAATATTTCTTTGTTGAGGTTCTTATGATTGGTTCTGCCCTGGGAGTGTATTCCAACTGCCTCACCACACCAGGAGAAGAACCTTTGCCTATCTCAGCTTCCTTTAGATTGGGTGCTCTTGGTGAACATCAAGTAGATGGCTTTCTCAATGGCATTTTACTTGTAGTAAGAACATAGTTTAGAGACTATGCAAGAAAAATCGAATGCATATATAAATCACGACCACCGAATTTGAAAAACTTGAACACATACCTCTATAGCTTGTTTAACCTAGTTTTGTTAATCTGAGGATCAACACAGTCTCAAGACGCTTTCTTTACTCCTTCGGATGCTCTGGAATTCAAACTTGTGCGCATAATTAATTTGTTCAAAACCATTCTAGAGATTTAAACAAGGATGAACTTACCTTGTCGCATTAGCCATTCAATTCGAGTTATGACTGTAATTTCATTAAATCTTCTACCAGATCTTCAAATATGTTTTAAAATTAAATTCATCACGGGTTTACAATGTGAGCGTCGATTGTAACGTGGCCTATCGATGGTTTCAAATTGCAGTTGTTCAATCGGCGCACGAGGTAGAAACAAATGCGGGATGAAGCATTAATTGGTTTATTAAATGTCAGAATCCAATTGTATCTTATGCCGGAAACATCCCATCGTTTCGCTAGTCCAGTTTGTGAGTCGGGATTGAGATTCTGCTTCAAACACTTTTCGTTGATATCTTCTTGCAAAATCTCTAATGTCAATCGATCTTGTTGTACAGAGATGATGTGGCAAAGTTGACTAGGAGGTGTGACTAGGACCCAGGGAACCTTAATATGACTCGGGACGAAACCAGGTCATACAACACCCTTACGTGATAAACACACATGGCATTTGAGACCGGTGACTTCATTTGCTCGTGTTAATCAAAATCAGGGATTTCTTTAAACTATACGTTCTAAAACCCAATCATGTCTTGTCGATGCCGAAAAGTATCGAGGATCGGAGATCGACGATAAACCTACCCAAGTGTTCTTGGATCGACTATTGCGAAAATTCCCAATGCCGAAAGTGTATCGGGTATCGATGATCGGTGATATGTTTTTCATAGACAAAACGATTGTTCTAACCTTTCTAGATTTCCCTGACCCCGATAAAGTGCATCGGCCATCGACTATCGGTGATTTCTTTACGTCCTTTGTCAATGTCTATCCTTCACGTATTTTGCCAATGTCAAAGGGGATTGGCTATCTCTTGAAACTTCGTGTGAATAAATTACGCAAACCAACTCCACCTTATGTCGATGTCAATGGGGATCGGTGCTCAACGACTATTGTAACTGTGTGGTCCCTTTACCTACTTGAAATTTTTCGACGTTGAACCTAAGTGCGTTAAGTGCAATGTTAGTTGTTGATTCCTAATTCAGGTGTCAAGTTATTTTAGACATGAGGTTTCACAAGTTTAAACAAACCTGACTTGATAATAAGAGTCATGAAAACAAAACAAATATAAACCATTCCCTGAAGTGAAATCGATTTAGACAATAAATAAAACAAGTGGTACCCAAAAAGTGACAAAATTTCATAATTCTTTTAGGATGTGTTGAGCACTCAACACATCCTAAAAAACCCATGGGGCACTTGGATTATACATTTTTAACCACTGAAATCTGCAGATCCAACAATTTATCACTGAATTTTGGGCAAAAGTAACCGGATAATATTCTAGGAAAAGATCGAAAACGTAGAATGTTTATATTGTGACTTAAATGGCCATTATCCTATCTTTTAATGGTGGTCCATAATTACCTATATAATAAAATAATTGCCATAAAAAAACAAAAATAATGTAGTGTAGTTTCGAGATTTGAGTGCCAACAATTTGTGATTTTGTAAAATTATAATGGTAAACTGAGGTAAGAGACTTAAAGAAACCACCAAAACCACCTACTGAGAAGGGAAAGGAATAGAGACAAACCCTTCAATATATGGTCATAGTTTGCAAATTTGGATGATGGTATGGTATGCTTTTTGAATTCTTGAATTGTTTATTCTGATAAGTATTTTGTTTTCATTTTTAATAGTAAAGTTGTTAATTTATTTTCATGTAGGATTAAGAAGTTATACATCTCATTCATATTCATATTAATTTATTACCTTTTTTTCCAATACACTAATAATATTAATAAAAATAAATTTTTATAAAAATTTAACATTAAAATTAACATTTAAAAAAATAAATTATAAATGAAATTAACCCATATTAATTTATTTATTAGATATCCTAATTTATTAATTGAGTATATTAATATATTAATCAAATTTTAATTAACTGCTAAACACGATTAATTAATTAATTATCTTTATTTATTGATGATGATGATGATTACCTTCGGTATCATCTAAATGTATGTTGTTAATAGGAGGTTGCACATGTAAATAAATAGAACATAAGACATGACACAAGAACTTGGTGGAGAGTGTCTTAAGCCATACTCTTCTATTCTATTGCAATATTCATTCCAATGACACAATTTTGTAGTACATGAATGAAACCACTTCATAAACTAGATTTGCTCACATTGACACCTCACAAGAGGTAAGACAAGGAGGAGGAAAAATAGGGTCTAATACACACTTATGATAAAAATTGTATCCTATAACGTGAAACACATAAAGGAGGTGTAGGAATTCATGATTGTATATGGAGGCACCGGATAACAATTCTCCCCTCAATTATAACTCTAAACAATAATACTATCATGGTACTAAGAACTAGTATCATCTCCAAGTCTTCATTTTAAAACTCTTGTACTAAGCCTTGATAAAGAATTGCCCGAAAAACTTCCAAATCTAAATGTTGAAAACTCATATAATTTGGAAAATCCCACTTTGTAAACATGTGAACCAAAACACATGTAATTTGTTCACTGATGTGAACTCCAATATCTAATGAGAGTGAATCAGATGCAAGTTTGACACATCCCTCAAAATGCTTGACAACTCAATCAAATGCCAAGCAACAATGTGAATGGATATAGTTGTCCTCTACTAGGTCAAATGATCATCCAAGTGAACAAAATGGCCATTATAYTGCTCTAAAAAATGACCCAAAAATAGTGTCAATCAACATTCCAATCATCAATTTGAATTTCTGTGTATGATTCAACTGAATCATAATTCTTCCAAATAACTACTAAGTAGTACACTAGGTGTCATGTTGGACCTACTCAAATCCYGAATCAATCATCATGTTGAGATCAAACTCAAATAATCGATTGATGTCACAGAAAACATGAAAAGTGGCAGAAACCTAAAAAATACCCAATTGGAAATTTATCACAAGTGATGAAATCTTTGCAATGMTCTTGTTGTTGTTGTTGTTTCCCATTTGACATTTTTTTTGTCCAAGTCWTCCATTTACAGATTGTWGTTTCCCATTTGACATTTTTTTGGTCCAAGTCTTCCATTTACAGATTGTTGTTTCCCATTTGACAATTTTTTTTGTTGTTGTTGAAACTTGAAGTATGACAATCATCATATGTATTCATCCCTTTGTCAGTTAAAAKGTGAGACATCATGATTTTTCCTGTGGGTTACCATTAACCAATTCATCATTGTATTTGGTGGTTTTGGTTGACCATTAACAATTTTCATTTCATTTGATGGTTTTAGTTTACCAGTAACTATTTTCACTTCATTTTATGGCTTTAGTTTACCAATAATTGTTTTCACTCATTAGTGTACTCCCCCCCTTAAGTTGTAAGAGAGTTTCATCAATGTACTCCCCCATTTGAAGTGAAAGAGAGTACCATTATTATTTCATTTGTGTACATCCCCCCTTTAAGGTGCAAGGGGAGAAAATTGAATAGTTGTTTTCTATAAGATGTGTCTTTACTTCAAAGAGAATTTTGTGGTAATACTGATAGACAATTGTTTGGTTTTTTATGACCATTGCCAATGATTGATCCACCCGTAGTGAATATTTAATCTTGTAGGTTTATTTAGTGTGGAGCATTTTTATGATGAATGATTATGCTTTCCACAATGCTAAAAAGGATGGATATCAAAACATTGATCATCCATATGACCAACTCAATTACAATGTTGGCACTTAGTATTCCAATGTTGAACTGGAATAGGTGAAGTTGAAACTGCTTGAATAAATCTTACACTATTGAAGTGAATTCGTCTAGAATAATATGGAATATGAAAGGTTGATTCCTTATCATATCCAAGCCATGTCATGTTTTTGTTGTCTCTGATTTCTTCCCAAGGTCCTATAATGGGACTAGAAAGAGTGTGTTGATCCTATTCATGAATAGATTCATCATCATCTGAAATTGCATCTCCATTTGTTTCACTGAGTTGATCATGCGTTGTCTTTTGATTCGAATCATTATCAAATTCAAAAAGTGGGTTGTTATGAACAAGGAAAATGAAGGTATTTTAGCTAGAGTTCATCATGAAGAAGTTGTGACTGAGTTTGAAGAAGTTTAACGTTGGTTTGTGAAACTTGCAAACAAGCTAGAACTGATTTATGAGTTTCTTTGTTGATTGAGATTTTGTTATCAACAATAGTTAGTATTAGAGTGTTTAGTAACTCTAACCATTCCAGCCTCTGAGCCATTTTAAAATATTGAATGAGGCTTCCTTATGCAGGTACGTCTGGATTACAATTGACTTGACAACAAATAAGGCTTCTTGAAACTCCACCCTGTATACAATTCAATTACTCATCCAATTCATTGTAGACTCAGAAATTGGAGGGTGTAGGGTTCAATCGAGAATGCACCCGACAAGTACAATTCAACTTGATTTATTCTATTCCATTATAATATTCATTCCAATGATACAATTTTATAGTATATAAATGAAACCACCTCATAAACTAGATTTTCTCTAACATCAACACCTCATCAAGAGATAATACAAGGAGGAAAAATGTGATCTAATAAACACTTAGGATAAAAAATATATGGGTATGTGCAAGCTAATGATGGTCTCTCATGATGCGTTAATGGCAATGCAAACCTGGAAAAACAATAATATGTTAACTTGGAGGGATTATTCAAGGTAGTTTTACGATGAATTTGAATATGGTGTACGAATATGAAACGTAGGAAATTTAATTAGATTTCTGAATATACAACTTTTATTCATAGACATTGTGAATAACTATGTCAAATTTGATTGTTTCTAATAGTGGTATCTTATTTTTCCAACAAAATATAAGGTATATGTTTTTGTTCATGCAAGTGTTCAGTACCTTAACGATGGAATTTCATTCCAAAACTTGTATACTTGTAGAGAAACTATTTTTCTTGTGTTGTGTATTTTTTGGAAATTTTTATATTAATTTAATATATTTTTTTTTAAATTATCAAAGTCAACATATGCTTGAAATTACAACGTCTTTTGTTTGTGTAGGCTAAGAGGGTCTTAACATGATCAATTTTTTTTTTTAATTAATTTTTTATATCGTAGGTATCGGTCACCTCTAGTGCCACATATAACTCATTTGAGAAATGGTTAAGATGAGAAAACGTTATAGTAGAAATAAGAGAGATATGTGTTCTAGGATTTTGATATATGTGAAGACAAAAATAGATTAAA
>ML809140.1:11885-28755 GCA_009831015.1 Picea engelmannii | reverse complement strand
CACATTCTCTCTCCACGCCCCTCATCCCTCTCTCTCTCTCCCCCTCCCTCCCACTATCTCTCATTTCTTTCTCTCTTACATCTACCACCTCTTTCTCTCTCTCTCTTTCTCCTTGTTGTTAGTCTCACTCTCACTCTCTCATTTCCCATCTTTCTCTCTCCCTCTCTCTCTCTCTTCCTCCTTCTCTTTTCCCCTAGTTATACCTCCCTCTCTCTCTGTCCATCTAAACATTAGGAAGGTCTCACAACGAATCAAGGATATGTGAAACAGAGAAATGTAACCTCGCATGTAAGTGCTACATGGAAAATCCCCCTAAAATCGGTATAGGGCTTAGGAAGAGCGATAAGTCCCTAAAAATATTGACTTATCTCTAATCTACCCCAAAAAATCTAGATTGGGTGATAAGAGAGAGGGAAGAGAAGGTTAAGAAGAGCACCTTGAATCCTTTCGGTTGATGTAGACCTTTTCTACTTGTTGTTTCCTCTTAGATAATAGATCTCCACTCAAAATTGACTTGTAACAGACCAAGAACACAACAAAACAACATATACAATCTCTAGTAATCACTTAAAATCCTAAATATAGATGTAAATGGTCAAATTAGAAAAGAACATGTACACTTAAATTTTTGGGACAAATATAATCTATTTTATTCATTAACAAGATAAAAGGTTACAAGCTTTGCTTGTGGACATTGCTCCATGAACCAAGTCCATGATCCTCTATCATTACTCCAAGTGCATCAATCCCACCTATTATTCTCACAACCAACATGCTAACATAAGGGGGAAGGAAGGGTTGTATAGGGAGAATGGATGGAAGGGAAAGCTTAGGATATATCTCAGAGCAAGATGTAAAACTTGGGATATGAGAGGGAATGGATTTTTGGAAGAGGTTTTCTTGCCTCTTTTTTAATATATGCAAATGATCCCCTTAGACCCCTTTTTATATGGTAAAAATATGGTCATTCGGTTTGGGGAAGGTCTATAGGGGTTTAAATGGTTACGAAACCCTTCATAGCCCGTAAACTCCGACGAAATATGCGTAATTTTAAATTTTTTGCATTTTTTGGGAGTAAAAATGGGCTAACTAGCATGCAACAAGCATATGTACGCGGGAGGATTAGCATGCAGAACGCGTATGTACGTGGGTTGATAGTGCCGCAGGATGTGTACATTATCCAAAAAGTTGTTTTTTGAAGGAAACCTCAACGGGAGGATGAAAATGGATGGCCAATGTCTTAAATGCATAGATGTGTAATTTTAGGAGTATAACAGATGCCCCCTAATGTGTGAGGTCAAAAGAGAAACAGATGGCCGAAATACATTATAACATCCTTACTGAGTGGGAAGGCACGAAGTCAAGTGAGCCCAAGACGAGTATTCGTGAGCATGTCATCTGTAAGATAATGATAATATCTCTGAGGTGGGCATACCCATGCTCAGGATAAACTAAGCATGGTCACCAATCTAATACACTACAGATCCATGCCATATAAAATAATCATGACTATGAGAAAAATAAGAATTTCTATATAGATCATAGTCCTGAATAATACACAGTGGAGCTACATCTAAAAATCATCTGAAGACATACAAATACAATGTGATATGCATCTTCAGGAAGCATCAATGCATGTAGTTGGAGGTGATAGCTTTATAACTCGAGCAATATCTACAAGTTCTTCAAAACTCAGGGAGGAGTATAAATATGAGTGTAAGACTCACTATCCTGAGGTCTTCAACAAACCGTCATGGAAACACTGGAAGAACTTGAACAACAGGTATCGAACTTCGTTGACTCTGAATATGAACTTGAATGGATTCTCGGGATGGCCAACTCATGAAGGTCAAGAGACTAACTATAGAATGGTCGACTCAGATTCAAAATTTTACCTTAGAAAAAGCACGACAAATGATGAGACTCGGGCAACATATTATTGACATAAGTCTATGGCACAGGAGGCACCACAAACTCTCCATATGTTTGGAAGAGTAACCAAATGGAGGAGGACACAACTCTATGTAACGATAAAAACTTCCTAAGGTCATACTAAATCCCAATGCTTGTGAAAAAAACAGAAGGATGTTCTTTGTACAAGGGAGACTATCTTGCTTCCAATCAAAGAGAATGTATATCTCATCCCCTCTTTTTTGAATATTTTAATTCTTTTTCTTTTTCACATATTTAACGAGCTTGAAAAAGAATAAAACAATGCAGCGTTACAAAGGAGGAATGAGTGTCACAGGAAAGCAAATTGGTTCCAACCACATGGAACATATTGATGTTCAATGCAAGGAGACATGTGTAGGATAAGGACACTTGGGAAAATTCCTCCATAGGTCGAGGTGTCAGATCACAAGGGAAAAAATGCTACAAGGCTTGCACCTAACAAATTCTCTAAAGGTTTAGTAATTGCAACATGAAGCTGACATTAGTCCAAATATGCAATGATAAGACATATGTTGTGATTACATAATGAAACAATGAGACTCCTTCCATGTAAAGTTTTATGATCCTAGAGAAGTTAATCTCGGTAGGTTTTCACTTTTAGAGAGTCTGAGAAAACACTAAAAGAAGACTCCATAGTGATCTTTTTCGTAAGGTTAGTCTCCAGGGCAGGAAAAAGAATAAAATCATACCAAGGAGAACTCTTCTGGTCACTAGGGCCAGAGTATTCCTTTTTCGTACTTAGTCTAGTCAGTCTGGAAAAGGGTTAAAATTATGCTGAAAGGATGTCTCTTCAAAAAAAAATTAACGAGTGTGACAGAGACAAAATCACTCGACTATATTTTCAATTTTAAGGAGTCTGAAAAGAGCTTAACTATGGACTCACATCGTTTTTCATAAATTTAGTCTCTTGAGTCCGAAAAAGTATAAAACTTAACTTAGGATAACTCTCTCGGTGAGACATGTCTCTCGAGGCGTACCTTTTTCCTAGGTAATATATTGGCTGGAAAAAGGGTTAAACTTATGCCGAATAGATATTCTTTCTGGACCAATTAATGAGTGTGAAAGGAACAAGGTCACTCAATGATATTTTCTTATTTAGGGAGTCTGAAAAAGGCTTAAAGAAGACTCCAAGGGGTTTCATTTTTTGTAAATAATCTCCAAGGCCCAAAAAAGAGATAAACTAAAATCGAGAATGGCCCTTTTTCATAATTTTAGTTCCTCGGGTCCGAAAAAGAGGTAAAATTATACCTGAGAAAACTCTCCTAGCAAACCGTATCTCCTACGTCATACCTTTTTCGTCAAATATCCTTCCGGACCAAAAAACGGGTAAACTATCATCAGATAGATGGGCCTTCACATTTGAGTTTGACAAGCGTGAAGGGAAACAAGATTGCTCGACAATCTTTTCAATTTTAGGGAGTCTGAAAAGAGATTAAAGGAGACTCCAAGAGGGCTCCTTTTAACATGTAATCCATGCGAGGCCGAAAAGGATAAATAATCTCTCGTCATATATCACTTTCATAGTTTAAAAAGAGCTTGAAAGTAGACAAACTATGCTCTAAGGGAGTCCCTTGGGTATAGGCCAGAAAAAGATGAAGAAGAATGAGGCTTCAACACACAGTCATGGCGAGACTAAAAGGACTCCCAAGCCTATGGAAAACTCACAACATGGACTCCAAAATTAAGCAAAGGATCTACCTAGGGAATCCATGTAGAGGGAGGCTCTACCACCTAACTACAACACTTCTAAAGCAACATAAAAAGTTTAGTGTTGCACTTTGGTGGGATCGACCTTATGGAAAAGAGGAAAAAGCCAACAAAATGCAAGATGCAAGGTGATGAGAACCTAACTTATATGCAAGTTTCAAAAAACAACTTCACCACAGGATGATGTGAATGTGACCCATCTCATAGAAACACCAAACCAAAAGAAAAATTTCTTAATAACAACCCAAAGATCCCCCCAAAAAAAAACAAAGCACCCACCTAGTCGAGAATAGGGGAAAGAAAGGACCAAACTGGGGCAAAAAGATCGAAAACATTCTATAAATAGAGAAATAAAACTCATTTTAACCATTGCAATTTGGAAAAATAGCCAAAAAGTGAAAAATCCATCTTCCTTCAAACACAAATTCAAGGAGCTACGGTGGACGAAAAGACTTCAAACTTGAACCAAGTAAGTACACATGACCTCCTCCAACATTTCAATTCATCGTTTTTTCTTTTATATTTGTTTAGAGGGTGCGAGCCCTAAAAAATAAGTCAGTTCTGCGTGTACGTGGGTTGTTCACGCTCGGCATGCATATATACATGGGCTAAGAAAAACTCAACACGTGTACATATGTGATTGTCTTAAAAATAGCACGCATACATCTCTTAAAGTATTAAAAAAAATGAAAAAAACACTAACCTCAAACTTTTTTCATACATCAATATGTATGTCCATTGGAGAGAGAGAGAGAGAGAGCACGAGGAGATAGAAGTATTGGTTGAAGAGGATCCAGGGGCCATTTATATGCTAAAGCAATGTGGAATGTGAAATGTGGAACTTTTTTCAATGCCCATTCATGAGGGCACAACCCTGGCTACTAAATAATTTGATAGAGTACTGACACCCAGACACAAAGGCCTTCATGATAGAGGGCCAATCACTGACTCCCACCACCGAGGACATTATATACTTCTTAACCGGTCTCACCAAGAGAGGTGAACTAGTTAACTTGAGGACTTTCCCTCCAAGAAGGGATGATTTTAAGGATGAAAATTTATATTAAAATGTAGAAACCTGGGCTAATCTTACTAGTCCTTAATATGCAAAATGTAAAATGTTTGGCAACGATTTTGTAAAAATATTCAAATTTCTAAGGATTTTATATAGTTTCTATAAAATTTTGGAAATTTTTAAGGTAAAATAATTTTATTCTATGGAATTTGGGCGAATCGTTTTTAGAAAAAATGGAAATTGGCAAATCTTTTTTTGGGAAAAACCATGGAAAATTATCCCATTTGAGAAATTTATCCCCTAAAATCGTCTATGCCTCTAGTACCACACAACATAGAGGACTACATTCACATGTACTACGAGGATGGAACTGAGAAAGTAGGCTATCAAGTGCCAATTCAAAAGATATAAAGTCTCAACATATGGATAGTGTTGTATATGATTGGGCAGATTACATGATCTGCAACACTTCACCAAGCCTCATGTGCACATATGCATTGTGTAGCTCAGTGTTTACAGGCCACCATATTTTACTAGAGCACCACGATGCTCACTTGTATCAAGAAACAATTGACTAATTGCATAAGAAGAACGGAAAAGAACTTTGGGTTTGGGACCGTATTGTGCACATTCTTTTTTTAGAGAGTTCCAGTCCTTAGCCCACAAGAGACAGTACGAGGACATATTTACTCCTTTCCTACACTATGCATATGGGTTATATTGATGCCTCGATAGGGAGCAGGGAGAGTACATGAGGCATTCGATGAAAATTTATTTTACTGGTGGGCCTGTCAATACCATGTGATCGAAGACTACCCATACGCGAGGATCAGTTTCCTGAGGGACCCCAATATGCCTATGCCCCCTGGTGAGGAGCGCAAAGAGATAGGTACACATCATTATTTATATTTTAGAGTTATTTCATTTTTAGTTTTTAAATATTATCATTTTTATGGTAACTTCATAGTACTGACTTAGTAATCTGTTATATACAGGTGTGGGAATAGTATGACCAGTTGACTTCACCAAGACCAAGCATCATCCAAGAGAGGACATCGAACCAACAACAATGAGAGGACCAACAACGGTGGGAAGGCCACCAGCCAGAGAGGCTGAGAGAGTATTGAGATGAGTGGAGAGAAACCTAACAGCTCTCACTTGTCCTGTGCCGATGGTAGATATTGAGGACCTACCTTTGGTCATGCAATCAGACATTGTAGGAGTACCCAAGACTTGCGTCTATTTATTCCAGCATCTTGCAAACATCGCAGTGCACTACAAAGGGACAATAGGCCTAGACCATAGACTTAACATTGGACTTTATATGTACCGAGGGAACTCTTTTTTACATTCTCTTATGTATTGAGGGCTTGACCCTAACAATGTATATCAGATCTATTTTAGGCTTTAAGGCCCACTTTTTGTACTTACGAAATTATCTTTGCCATGATATATATATACATATATTTTTCGTTATGGAGTAAACATATTTGTATAAGTCTACTTACATTTTATGTATATGTGTTGATGTATGATTTTAGTTTATGTATGTGACAAATTCCAATCCAAAACATAATTAGCCAATGAATCAATTAATTGATTAGAGCACCTAGGAACATGAACATATGTAATGTAATCAAAATAACATTCCAAGAGGCATACCCTAAGGATTCATTGGTGAAAAGTAGGATCGTAGACACGGACACTCCGTTTAACTGTGACACTACCAATTGAGCATCTAAGTGAACTTGGAGATGGGAAATACCATGTGACAAAGCTTCACATAGTAACTCGATCACAACGCTATACTTGAAAACATTATTGATTGCTTCATCGAGGCAAGCACCTCCAGATGGCACCAACTGGCCAATAGGAGTAAAGGTAACCCAAGTTGTGGAAGCAAGCCTCTGAGTGTTTCTACTGGCACCATCTACAAACCCAACATAAACCTCATATTCACTTGACATCTTCCACAGTGAAAAATCACAATAAACTACACGTCCATAAGACAAAAAGACACGAAAATGTATAAATAAAACTATACATTATATACAAGAAGTCACACCTAGGTGACCAACCTAAGTGTAATACTTCTTAAGGTAGAGCCCATTTCTAGGCTCGGACAAATCATTACCTTTGAATTCAACCAGTTGATAAGCACCTTTTATAATACTTTCTTCACAATGAACGATTTGAACCACATGGGTTTGAATTTTCCTACCCCCAAGGGATCTTTGTCTTGGTCATAGACCAAGACAAGATCACCTTCAAAGAAAACTCTAGGGCAAACCGATTGATCATATTGACACTTGACACGTTGTTTGTGAGCCTCGTTGGCTAAAGTTGCATCTCGACTCTACTCATCGAGCTCCTTGACATATAGAAGACACTATTCAAGTGGAGTTGTGTCGGGAATTAATTCCACTGCCAACTTAAGAGAGGGAATTTTGCACTCTATGGGAAAGACTACCTCCAACCCGTAAATGAGTTGGAAAGGAGAGAAACTAGTAGTAGTATTTACTAAGGCTCAATATGCCCAAAGTGTCGACTACAACGTCAAATGCCAATTCGACTTGGACGAGTTGATCGTCCTTTGAAGAATAGTCTTGAGAGACTTATTGACATCCTCCACCTGGCCATTTTCCCATGGATAGTAGGGTGATGAATTTTCTTGCTTAAACCCAAATTTTTATGTTAATTCAGTCATCATCTTATTCTGAAAGTGACTACCATGGTCTATGACAATCTCCTTCAGAATACCGAACCTAGCTACAATATGGTTAAAAATGAAAAGTGCAGTCATTTCTCCGTCATTACTAAATGTCGTCATGGCCTTCAACCACTTAGTGAAGTAGTCTACTGCCACAATGATGTAACAATGCCCCCTAGCCAAAGTCGGGTGGCATGTAGTGAAATTAATCCCCCACTTAGTGAAGGGACCAACAACAACAACCAGAAACATGGGAGAAGGTTGTGCATGCATCTTCCGAGAGAAGATCTGGCACAGGTGACACTTCTTGATCGCCTCTACACAATATTTGATCAACGAGGGATAGAAGTATCCATCGCGAAGGATTAATTGGGTCGTTTCCAACCCATACAAGTGACCTCCACATGCTCCAGTGTGTCAGTCATTCAACACAAGCTCTACCTCCTCATGAGTGAGACAACAACGGAGAACACAACCAACTCCTCGACTATATAAAGTATCATCGATGATAATATAGTTCCCCGCTTGATGGCATATATGTCGACGCTCATCATGAGAAGTAGATGAAGGGAACTTCAAATTCTGAAGATACACAAGTATATATCCATACAAAGGGTCTAAAGATGAAATAAGGAAAATATATCCATTGATCAATGACTCTTTAGGAAAATAATTACCACTCTCAGCCGGGAGTTCCAAAATTAATTCGACAAAGACCAAAGACTTCTTAGACTTTGTCGAAACAAAGTCCAAGTCAAATTCTTGAAGAATGACTATCCATCAACTAATCCTCTCATCGATGACCTATCATGTCAACACATATTGAAAAGGATTCACAATAGCTACGATGGTGGCCTTGCGAAGTAGAATGTAATGATAGAACCTTTGGACATCATGGAAATCTGCCAAAGCCAATTTCTCAACATGGGTGTAGTTGAGTTCCAGTCCTACTAGGCCTCGATTAAGATAGTAGATAAAATTCTCCTGGAGCACGTCATCCTCTTGAACCAAGACCATACCAATACTAGACTTTGTTGCAGCCAAGTATAACAAGAAATCCTTGCCATAATCTGGAGGACTAAGCAGAGGGGTAGACATTAGGGAATGTTTCAATGCTTCAAAAGAACGTTGAGCCACTTCATCCAAAAATAATGGAACCCCTTTTTTCAAGAGATGCATAATCCCTTTAGTAATATCGGCATAGTTGGAAACAAATCACCGAAGAAGGTTATCTTTCCCCTGTAGACTTTGAAATTGGGGGATTGTGCTCGGGGGAGGAAATTGAACTATTTCCTCAACCTTCAGAAGATCGACCATGATCCCTTTAGTGGGCACGATAAAACCTAACAAGCGTCCTGATATTACGCAAAAAATACACTTGTTTGTATTTAGGCGAATATGGTAGGAGCGACACCTCTCAAAAATAAGTCGTAAGTGGGTGGGATGATCAGATCTCTTACGAGAACGTGATGCCAGATCATCAAGATACACCTCAACTATATGCTTGAGGTCATGGAAGGCGAACGCATGGCCTGCTGAAAAGTGGCTCCAGCGTTTTTAAGGCCAAAAGCTATTGTTCTATATGTGAATGTACCCCAAGGACATATCAACGCAGTATTATGTTAATCCTCAGGTTTGATCCAAATCTAGTTATACCTGGAAAAATCGTCCATAAAAGAAAAGACTTCACAACCTGCACATTCATCGATAATCTTGTCAATGAATGGGGTTGGAAAATTATCTTTCGGGAAAGCTTTATTCAGATCACAAAATTCCATACACACATGAATCGTACCTTGTTTTTTGTTGACAGGAACAGGGTTTGACACCCATTCTGTCAATTGCACTGGATATATGAAACCAACCTTAATGAGCTTCTCTACCTTGCAAGGATTGACTGGGCGAAGATTCTATCAAACATTCTTAGCATCGGGATAAGTCATAATCTCATGTTCGACTATTCGAGGGCTAATGTTTGGCATTTCCTCATAAGACCAAGCGAAAACATTGTGAAACTCTTTAAAAAATTCAATGTACACCTGAATCTCCTCAAGGGAAAAATCTTCTCCAATGAAGTCGTTTTCAACGATGTCAGGGGTTTTAGAGATGTCAATAGGAATCATTTCATCTATACTCACCATGTTTCCCTCGGCATAGATTTTGTGCATGGCCAGAGGGTTAACAGGACAAGTGGCATCTCCATTCATGGTTGTGGTGAACTCTCATGCTTCTACTTTCCTTGGCTCGGGTAAACAATAAGATCTATGGTGAAGATCGTCCCAAGGTCTATCTGACCCATTCATTGCCTCCAAAATCGCCTTGTTGGAAGGCAAGACCAATTCCAAAGGATCGTGAGCAGTAAGAGAGTCCTGAGCCCAAATAGGCTATAGAACAAGATTTAGCTTCTGAGGGGGAGTCGGATTAGGGTTGGTTGAGGCTTGTTGGACAATGTTGTACACAACCTCAATAGTGGATAGGGGCATAGCCATGCCACGATTCCCTACCCCTTCCATCGAAGTCAATGGGGAAGATAAAGTCCACAAATATTTAAAATAACTCGTTTGAAAAGATGCTACTTGAAAGATCCCATCCTTCGACTGATCAGGGGCAGCCGAAATAAACTTGACATTATTCGAAGGTGGCAGGAAATCAAAATTTCCCGTAAAAGATGGAAAAATTCTAGCACCTAGGTTGACAGTACCTTGACGTGGGTTATCAATCATAGGGATTGCGGATGCCCCCAATGAAGGGTTAGGATGTGAGAAGGATAATTGATCAACGGTTATGATCTGACCTTCATGAGGAAAACATAAGACCCGAAAAATGATGGATACAACCATTGTCATAGAGTAGGTCCAATTCGGTCCTAAAAAAAAGTTGTAGTTGAGAGGCGCATGGACTACTTCTACCTCGACGCACATGGTTTTTCCCTCCAACTGCACAGGGAATGAGAGGATAATTCCATGTGGTCTAAAAGAACGATCGTCAAACAAATTTAACAATGTCAGTGATAGAGACAACTCAGGTTGACCGATAGCCTTCCAACATGCCAGTGACATCACGCAAGTTGAGGCACCATCATCTACCACCGTTCGAAAAATATTTCGTGTCTACGATTTCGTGCAATACACCACTACTATATGGAAAGAAACATGGTAAGGAAAACAGGGTTTATGGTCGGTAGGGTCAAAAAAAATAGTTATTGATTTAGTTGGCTCAACAACACCCAAGGCAGGCAACAGTGCTTTCATCTATGAGGGGAAACTCTAGAGGAATTCCAGGGTAGACATCCCACAAGGAGTTTGTGCCAGATCCTTCACGATGGAGTAGTTTTGAGCAACCCTTGCATTCAGATTGTGATAATCCTTCTTAAATGAACCTTTAGGGATGCGAGTCAAATTTTCTCCCACGGTCTTCTCAATTTGAAGAGGAGGTGATGGGTTGGAGGCTTCATTTCGCTTCTCAGCAGATTTTGATATTCTTTAATTATGAGCCCTAGTCTGAAGATGAGCATCTGATCTCATCATATATATGTTTGTGACTCTATTATTAGTATTAACCATGGGGGTTCCCTGATTTCCCCCATGCATGTTTATGGATAAGGAATCTTGGCCATATTTTTCCCTTAAGGGAAAGGGTTTGTTAACATAGCAGGTTTCTCCTATGCCAAAATCTTTTCGGATTCCTCAAGTTGATGGAATTGGTGAGTCAAGTGATCATTCATGCAAATATTACACAAGAACTTCACCTTCTTCTTCTCGTTTTTACCCTCTCCAACTTTATTCACAGCCTTTTTATCCCCCTTACCTTTCTTTCCTTTGGCTTTCCTCTTTCCCTTGGGTTGTCGGTTACCCTTGGGATTCATCGATTGCACACTGTGTACATTCAACTTTTGGGTTGTGGGGGCAGCGAAACTAGGATTTTGGTTGGCCACAGATTGTTCGATCGATAATTATTGCAATTGGTGAGCCAAATGATTTGTGGGATTACTTTGTGATGAGCCTACTATACCATCGACATGAGACCCAAACTTTTGTTTGGTTTTGTCAAAACTTGATCGTGGTATGTCTGGGAGAATCTCGTACAAGATACTGGATTGAGAGTAAATCAATTCCAGTTGTTGGGCTCTCATAATAGCCTCTTTGAAGAAGAATACTTTGGAATTCGCAACATCTTTGGAGACACAAGACACCAATGACTTGAGGAACCACTCGAGAAACAATGTAGGAGGGACCTTCACTTTGGGCAATCTCTTTCTTCGACGCCATTCTCGAATGTGATCAGAGATATGGATGGTGTTTTTTTACTCAAAGTTGGCCAGCAACTCGGTGTCCACATCGTATCTCATCAGTAACTAGAAATGGTTTAAGAATACCATATCCATGTCATTAAAGTAAGAATACTTCGAGTTGTTGAGCTTGATATACCATTTCGCAACACCCCCTATAATAGTGCGTTGAAATAATCACAACTGTATAGAGTCATCCTTCAACGAGTTGGAGGAGCACCATAAATGAAACGTTGTAACATGATCACCTGGATCTTCGCTATGATTTCCTTCAGATTTGGGTATGTGTGAGGGAAACTTAGTTGGAAAAGGGGGCCAACTTGGATCATGATGTATCGGATCATTCAATAACCTTGAAAAATATAGAAAATGGAGAGTTTCCAAGAAAGGTAACCTAGGTTGCAGTGGATTCAAAGGAAAAGAGTAGCCTAGATTTTGATTGGCACCAGGTTTTCAGGAAAAAATTTCTTGCTAGCCAGGGTTTTTGTAGAAACTATGGTGTCCTTGGTCAATAAAATGAGTTTGTGTGTTATTCTGGATAGTCGGCGGATTCACGTAATTCGATGACATACATTGGGTATGGATTTCTCCATGCATGGTATTCTAAGGGCCTTGGTTGGGGATTCCTCCGGTCGATCCTCCTGGCATAGGTATTGAACCCTTCCTGGGGTTCCACTTGGCATGGGAGGGGTTTCCCTCGGTCGACATCCCTTGCGAAGGAAAAGAGACCTGCCAGGGATTTCTAAGACCTTGAGAGGAGAAGGCTCTTTTCATCGCTCCTTGTGAAGGAATGAATCCTTGTGTAGGTTTGGGTTGGTTAAAGAAGGGTTTTCCTCCTGACGAAAATGCAGACGATAAGAAAGTGTTGTTTCTGAAAGCACCAAACAAAGAGAAAGGCATATACCCAACTGGAGTCATATAGGACTGAGACCCATGACTCCCTCCACTAAACAAACTGGAACTGGTATTAATCCCAAATGGTTGCTAGAAGGCACTTCCAAGTGAGGGGGACGAAGGAGGGATATGACCCCCACCATAAGGGATAAAATTAAATGGAGCAGTGGTGCCCGTGAAGGATCCTTGCAAGGGAGAACTAGAAATCCCTGCCCCCGGACCAATAGTCTATAGAGTAGAGTAAGTTAAAGTCGAGCTTGTATAGAAACCCAGCATCGCGTATGTGAACAAAGCGCCAAACACGTTATGTATAATAGGAACAGTGGTCATAGTCGTTGTGGGGACCATTCCATTACCATAAGTTGTAGGTGTCTGGTTATCAGTAGTCCTTATGGGTGGAGGTGGATGAGGTGGTACAACCCCCCTTCGCCTCCGACCGAGATGGGAGTATTAGGACTCCCAGCAGAAGTAGTGTTATTTTCTTCCATAACCAGACATCTAAAAAAACAATGATCAAGATAAGTCACCTAGGTAGGGACTACCTAAATAAGGAGAGGTATTGAAAGATCGGTGATCAGAGGATTTGCAGTCCTGAAGCCCTAAACTTTGAGGTCGGAAACTCTTTTCTCCTCTGGTGTAGGAAAGTATTCTATAGGAGAAGTATCGAGTATAGATTCTTCCGTCCTAGTCGCTTCAAAAGAAACCCCTTAATATAGCATTCACCTCGATGGTGGCGAAGGTGGTTCCAAAGTAACTGGCAGTAGGCCCTGAAGCCTACATGAATGGTGGAGATATTGATATTCCACCTTGTGAAATGATCCAACGACACTCTAAGGTTAGGCTGACGAGAAACACAAAGAACATGCTAAAATTTCCTAAAGGAAAATCAAGCAATCAACTGACTGGTAGGAAGAACAATTACACCAATCAACACTAGAGAAACTTACTGGTGCAAGTGTAACTTGAACATGGAAACACCCTCCAGGTATACTTTACAAAGTGTAATCTGATGTCTACCTTAGGTATCGTGGTATATCCTCGTAGACACACATGTAAGTCCCTAAAAATAGAAAACTAGGTTGCCAACTCGTTGTCAGTCACCAGGTGGGTACATTTGACAATCGGGTTGATCATAATGATCGGGATAACAAAGTATGAATCCTTTCAAGGGTACCGAAGGAAAATGCTTAGGAAGACAACTGAGGAACTTGAATGGATTCGAGATCCATGAATATTCGTAGTCAAATGCAGTCAGCAAAGATCCCAAGAATGATCCTCAATATAAGATCCCCACTACGCTTGGTCCAACTTGGGAGGGGTTATCTCCTCTACCTTTCCTCATGCGACCTCGTGTTTAGCCCCTGTGTTAGAAAAGGGTCCCGGATAACTCTTATGAAACTAGAATTTTATACTCCCTATCACAGACACTTTTGTTTATCTAAGCGACCTTGAAGAGTTTCCTCTCCACACCTATTTCAAGGCCCTAAAGCCTAGACTACTTGGTGAACCCTATAAACAAAAAGTCTAGTTGATTTTAGCATTAATCGTTGATTTTAATGACTTGATTAGTCAAAGGGTACCGAAGTGAAACTCGTGGTTTTCTTGAGAGATGAAAGAGAATATTTAATAAGATTTTAGAACATTGTGCAGAAAGCAAACTACCTTCTACAACTGAAAAAAAAAAATGGATTTTTAACTTTGAAGGTGCAAACTTTTAAAAATAAAGACCAAGATCCTAAAATGTGATTTTTCCTACAATGCTTTTTCATTTCAAAATGCAATGCAAACTACTAAAACTTTCAAGGAAGAAGCCTAAAAGGAAATTTGGAATCATAAATATTTTCTTTGATAGAAACAACCTAAGCTACAAACACTAAACAAACATGCATAATAAAATGCAAATGCAATTGATAAACTACGACAATTTTTTTTTTTGTTATGCTTAGAATGAAAATAACAAGAAAATGATATTTTTTTCTTTTTACAAAGCATAATCAAGGGAAAGAGATAGAAAGCCAAACACAAACACATACCCTAATCCACTGCTTGAAAGCAGGGATTCACTGGAATCCACAAGAGGACCTAAAGCTCACAAGTTCACCTTTAACCTTAACAACAAACAAAAGAGATAAAGAAACAAAAAGATTATTTACAAATTGCAAGATAATATGAGCCTTGAACCTAGCCAAACACAGTCAACATAGACCCTAGAGAACTCAGGAATACCTGAGAAGCCAAGAGATTTCTAATAGGAAAAAAAGGTATTTTTAAAACTCTTCCAAAACACAAAGACATGTGTTGTGCATGTCCAGCCTGTGTATGTACACGGGCTATGTATAATGTAGAACACATACATATGGTGTTGTACAGAGAACATGGTGCGTACACCTCTGCAAATTTTCAAAAAAAAAAAAATGGACAGACAACTTGGGCAAGAGAATCTTGTAAGCACCTGGAAGATGACTAGAGACTCAACCTGACTCAGAACACTCAAATAACTCAGAAAGAAACTGAAAATCAAATCAAACCAAGATCTTCCACTAAGGCCCTAGAGACACTCCATAATGGAGTCGCTAATTCTGTTACGGGGAAAATCACCCTAAAGTGGGTCTAAGGCTTAGGAAGATCGATAACTCCCTTAAAATACTAACTTATCTCTAATCTACCCCAAAACAATCTAGACTAGGTGATAAGAGAGAGGGAAGATAAGGTTAAGAAGAGAACCTTGAATCCTTTTGGTTGATGTAGACCTTTTCCACTTGTTCTTGCCTCTTAAATAACACATCTTCACCCAAAGTTGACCTGTAATGGACCAAGAACACAACACAACAACATACACAATCTCCAATAATCACTTAAAATCCTAAATATAGATGTAAATGATCAAATTAGACAAGAACATGTACACATACAGTTTTGGGACAAATATAATCTCTTTTATTCATTAACAAGATGAAAGGTTACAACTTTTGCTTGCGGACATCGCTCCATGATCCAAGTCTGCGCTCCTCTGTCGTTACTCCAAGTGCACCAATCCCACCTATGATTCTCACAACCAACATACCAACATGAGGGGGAAGGAATTGTTGTATAGAGAGAATGGATGGAAGGGAAAGTTGAGGATATATCTCAGAGCAAGATGCAAAACTTGGGATATGAGAGGGAATGGATTTTTGGAAGAGTTTTTCTTACCTCCTTGTTCATATATGAAAATGATCCCCTTAGACCCATTTTTATATGGGAAAAATATGGTTATTCGGTTTGGGGAAGGGATACAAGGGGTAAAATGGTTAGGAAACCCTTCATATCCTGTAAACTCAGCTGAAATAAGCGCAATTTTATATTTTTTGAATTTTTTTGGAGTAAATGCAGGCTAACTAGCATGAATCAAGCGTATGTACGCAGACGAATTAGCATGCAACATGCATATGTACGTGGGATGATAGTGCATAAGGACATGTACATTATCCAAAAAATTGTTTTTTGAAGGAAACCCCAGCAGTATGATTTGGCAAAGGAAGAAAATGGATGGCCAATGTCTTGGATGCATATATGTGGCATTTTTGGACTATAACAGTAAGGTGAGTGTTAAGTTTTTCTTCTTCTTCCAATGGAGTACTTATATGAACATGACCATGACCTAGACCATTAACTAGACCTAGACCATGACTTAGACCCCCCTATATCCATATAAGCCTACACACAACCTATACTCTACCATTAACCCCCTCCACACCCAATCCCTACGTGCAGTCTGCCTATACCTCTTGTTTAATAATGATATTTTATGGACATGACCGTTCACCTACGTTTAATAATGATTTCACATGGTTTATTGATGATTATGGAACGTTGACTCTACTTTTTATTTTAATATAAGAATAATATTTTAGTGGATTTGATATTATTTATTCGTAATCAGTTTTTGACTCCCTTTCTATATCCCTCCTATTTGAATCTCTCTGAATCTCTCTCTCTCTCTCTCTCTCTCTCTCTCTCTCTCTCCATCCAAGTCTCTTCCTCTCTCTATGTATATCTCCCCCTCCCTCTTCCCCTTTGTCCCTCCCTCCCACTATCTCTCCTCTCTTTCTCTCCTACATCTACCACCTCTTTCTCTCTCTCATTTTTTTTAGTCTCACTATCACTCTCTCTCCCACCTCTCTCTCTCTCTCTCTACCCCCCTCTTGGTCTTCCTCTCTCACCCTGTCACACTCTCAAACAATCCATCTCCACCCCCTTCTCTCTTTACCTCTTGCATCTAACCCTCGCTCACTCGCTCCTTGTATCCCCCTCCATCTCTCTC
>ML809139.1:133769-157977 GCA_009831015.1 Picea engelmannii | reverse complement strand
CTTTTGTTCATCACATGTCGACATAAGGTTTTGTTTATCACATTGTGAGATTAGCTTTTGCTCGTCACTTGACATCATAAGGTTATGGTCATCAAATTACGACGAAGGTTTATGTTTTTCATGATATGGCATTGGAATAGGTTTGTCATAGTTCGATAGTGGGTTATGTTCGTCACATTGCGACATCGAAAAATGTTTGTCACATCGACACATTGGGTTGTGTACATCAAATTGTGACAACAGGTTGTCTTTGTTCGTTTGTAATGTTTGGAAATGTCTATCACATTACATTTGTCTCATTACAACGCCAATTTATGTTTGTTCGATTGCGATTTTCCTAACTGTCTATCATATTGTGACATGCATATATTTTCATCACAATGTGACATGCATATATGTTCGTTGCATTGTGATGTTACTAAGTTTGGTAGATTGCATTGTTACTATGTTCAACACATTATGATGTTTGGAAATGTTTGTCACATTGGGGCATTTGTATATGATTAACACATTGTGATGTTACTATGTATGGTAGATGAAACATTTACTATGTTTGACACATTACGATGTTTGGAAATGTTTGTGACATTGGGGAATCCATATATGTTAGTCACAATGTGACATTACAATGTTTGGTAGATTGCAAGTTTACTATGTTCAACACATTGCGATGTTTGGAAGTGTTTGTCACATTGCGACGTCAGGATATGTGCGTCACAATGCAACATGAGAAAATGTTTTCCATTTTGCGACGATAGGGTGATGTGGGACACATTGCAACATTTATTTGTGTTCGTCACATTGTGACATGTATTTATCTTTGTCACATTGTTACGCTACTATCCACATTGCGACGACATGCCTATTTTCATCAGATTGTGACGTCAATATGTTTCGTAGATTGCAATGTTACTGTGTTCATAACATTGTGACATTACAATGTTGATAATATTGAAACACTATATTTTCATCACATTGCAATGCTATGTGTTCCTCACAGTGCAACTTGTCTATGTTTGGTAGATTTCAATGTTATTATGTTCAACACATTGAGAAATTTGGATTTTTTTGTCACATTGCAACTTTGCAATAAGTGCATCACAATGCAACATCAACAAACGCTCATCACATTGCGACGATAATATGATTTGTGAAACAATGCGTCACATTGCAACGTTTGGAAATGTTTGTCACATTGTGACATTATGTTCGGCATTGCAACATTGCTACATTGTCACATTGTTTGTCACATTGCGACATTGTAATGTTTACTATCCACATCCATATATGTTCGGCCCATTGCAACGTTTGGAAATGTTTGCCACATTGTGATATATGTATATCTTCATCACATTGTGATGTTTGGAAGTGTTTGTCACATTATGACATTAGGATATGTACATCACATTGCAATACAATGAAATGTTCATCATATTACAATGACAGGGTGATGTGGGACTCATTTCAACCTATGTTTATGTTCATAATATTCTGACGTTACTATCCACACTACGACAACATGCCAATATTCGTCACATTGCAACATTACCATGCTTGGTAGATTGCAAAGTTACTATGTTTGACACAATGCATATTTAAATATTCATCACATTGCAACATTATATGTTTACTATGTTTGGTAGACTGCAATGTTACTATGTTCGACACAAATTGCAAATTTACTAGGTTTACTATGTTTAGGGTATATTCACTTTATTATGTAAACATAGTAAACATTCCGTAAACATAGTAAACATTCTGTAAACATAGGGTGTATTCATACCTATGTTCACTAGAGTGGTTACCCTATGTTAAGGGTATATTGTGATAATGTGGTTATGTCCATTCATGTTTGTCACATTGTGACAAAATGGTTATGTTCGTCACATTGTGACAATATGGTTATGGCCAATCATGTTCATCAAATTGCGACAATATGGTTTTCTTCATGACATTGTGATAATGTGGTTATCTCCATTCATGTTCGTCAGATTGTGACAATATGGTTATGTTCGTCACATTACCATAATGTGGCTATGGAAAGTCATGCTCATGACATTGTTACAATATGGTTATGTTTGACACATTGCGACAATATGATTATGGCAAGTCATGTTTGTCACATTGCAAAAATATGGTTATGTCCGTTAAATTGCAAAAATCGACGCAATGTTCGTAAAATTGAAAGACTCAACACTATGCTCATCACATTCTAACAAAAAATCATTTAATGAGTTATATTTATTATAAGAGAATCGATAACAAATCATATGGATCTTTGTCTATAATGAGTTATATTGTTCTAAGGTCATTGATAATAAATCTAGTTGATTTATACATTCTACACAATAATTTTTATTTGTCCTAAGAACATTTAAAGGAAATCAACTTGTTTTACGCTTTGTAGATGACAATTTATACTAATTTTAAAGACATTGATAGAAAATCAACTTGAAATTTGACGATGACTTGTTATTTCTATAAAGACATTTAAGTACACCACACATGGATCGCGGAGTGTATATATCGCACCATGATACAAACGATGAGCATTATACATCCATATATAGTTTATATATATATTATTGATTTTATTTGACACGGATGACCGAATTAACCAAACAAATCTTCTACCCATAGAAAACTTTCATTAAAATCTATATTCTGAAACCATTAAAATAAAGAGAAGTTTCATGGTCATTTATAACCATAGAAATTATATTTTTAATTATTTAATATATAACTAAAAATAATCTAGAAATTTTTAATATATAAATAATTAAAATAGTGCTTATTAATATTATTACATTGAAATAAATAAATAAAATATAGTTTATCACTATTATTTGATTAAGAAATACATATTTAATATAAAAATATAAAAACTAAAAATACAATTTATTTATTTATATTATTTTATTAATAAATATTTAAAAAAATCTAAATATAAAAAAATTATATATATTTTTTATAATTAAATATATATATATATATATATATATATATTTTTAAATTAAATAACAATTCAACTCTATTAAAATACCTTAATACACTATTAATATAATATATTAATAAAGTAATAATACATTATTAAAGTATTAATATATTAATAACACATTATTACATTAATATAAATTAAAATAAAATAAAATTTATTTATAATTTTTTTAATTATTAATATAAAATTAATAATTTTTAAAATTAAGATGTATAATGTATAAATTAATATAGATTTCTTATCAATTTTTTTCACTCAAAGCCTTGTTGATTGAAACATTGGGGTTAGAGGTTGATATTGGCACTTCACTTCACATCCACTTGGGCATAAGCATCCGAACAATAATTTTTGTTTTTATTCATTTTAAAAACTCATGGAAAGTATGGTAAAAAACTGCCGGCTCATTGTAAAAAAACGGATAGAATAGTTTAAAATAGTTTAAAACTTTATAACCGTAACCCCAATAGCCTGGGCACCTGCACAATCACCATTTGCATCCAATTTAACAGTTAATTGAAAATCCCACAAAATAAATAAAAAATTGTTAAATAAAATATTAATATAGATATTAATGTCATGTATTAATATATTTTAATATATTTTGCGGAATAAGAAAATACTAGTATGCTTATACTTTAAATCATTTAATATTAATTTTATCAGTTTGTATCGTGGGCGTAATTAATTATTACAATAATGTCATATATAACAATAATGTTATTCATTAACACATTTATATTAATTTATCAAGATATATAAATAATGATTATAATGTGAGTTATGTATCAATTCCCACATAACATAATTTAGCAAATTCAAACAAGATTACTTCAATTTTAATATTTACCTATTTAGTTTTAATATTTATCTCTAGTATAGGCGTTTCTTTGCCTTACCTCTTTCATTTATCTATTTGTCATCCTTTTATGTGGCCCGTTGGAACAAATATTGAAATTTTGTCTTTCAGTAGCTTAGGAGGAAAAAAATTATAGTGTTTAGCTATCGAAAGTGCAGACTTTCGGTAGTTTAAATATCAGGTTTCATATGCCCTTAGTTGCTGAAAGTGTATCCGTTGAGACCAAGCATTCAAGCATCATGCATCAAGCCACATGGAGGAAGAGCTCACGAGGAGGCACGGAAAAAATGCAATAAACGGAAATAAAATCACTATAATAAGGTTTTACACAAATGCCACGTCACCATTTCGGGGTTTCGGTCATCAGAGGTTTGGCCAATGTAAAAATTTTAACCATTGCTCCGAAACCTGAAATCCTGAAATCCCGAAATCGGGTTTCGGAACTTTCTGTGGATTACGGTGCTCCAAAATCGCACTGTTAACCGTCAAAATCCAAGACTTTCGGTGGCTAAGAAACCCTTGTTTTCAGATTGTTCGCTGTCGAATCGCAGATTGTTTTTAGTGGATAAACTGCCTCAACAAAAAATCAGTTTTCTCAGCTGTGGAGAGGTCGTTGTGCATGCTCAAATGGTTGATTGACATCTAAAGATCCTAATATTTTCATTGGAGCATTCAGATTTTTATTTGGAGCTTGGGAAGGCAGTCAAAATTCCCCCGAAAGATGATGTTTCTTTTAAAAAATGTGGCATTTTTTACGATGTTGAGTCATCATTTTCAAATGATGATTTTGAGCGACTCGAATATCATTTTGAGAATCATTCGAAGGTTTTTGTGCCTAACACATCAGAGATCAATAACCTCCCTCAGTTTTCCTACAAATGTCACATATTGGGAGAATCAAATCCATCTCTGAGCCCTAATTTTCGGATCTCAGAATTTCCCCGTTTGACACATGTTTTTTGAAAGGTGGATCTAGGCAAATGGAAATAGATCTCAGGAAACCGAGAGAGGTTTTTGGTCAAAAAAAAATATGAACAAAAACCTCTTTCATTTTATACACAACTGTCACGATTTGAGAGATACAGAACCATAATCGTAGCCCCAGTTTTCAGCAGTTTGGCCCATTTTCTATGGCAGAAAGTTTTTGAATTTGATAGTAACTGTTGTTATCTTTTGGGAGGATTTCGACCTCAATACCTACATGAAATGCCTTTTCATTTCTAGAGGGATTTCTTTTGGAATATGAATCATTTTTCACTTATTCGAAAGGGGGTAGAAGACATATATTATTTTATCTTCTTGAAGAAGAAAGAGGGGGAAAGACACACAGGAGTAGTACTCTTGGGCTGCAGCTTTCATTTTCAACTCAATAAAAGATTGCAAAACCATGTTTTATCCATATCAGAGATTCTTGTGATGTTTCCTGTAGAGTTTGTCCTTTTTCTTAGTTTCAATATCACTCCATCTATCTTTTCTTCTCGATTTGTAACTATTTTGTAATATAATTCATCCTCTGTTAGATGCTCTATTGCAGACTGGTTAGAGGTTGTTTCTTATAGAGATCAAGGTTTAGAATTCATCCTATGCTAGATGCTCTGTCCCAACCATCTTTTTCCACTGATTTATGCTTGGAATTCACACATTGCTAAGTACTCGTTGTATATTGATATGTTTTCTCTTTATTCTGCTGCCATACTTTTATAAATCCTTCTCTTTGTAGTCAGCTTCTACCTCACCTCTGTTCCATGGATTTGCATTGCCAAAAACTCTTATTATTTACTTGATTATTTGACTCCATACCCAATGGACTACCTCCTAGTCCAACCCATCATCCCTAAAAAACTCAAAACTGTTTGTTACCCACAGCTCTGCTCATTGTTAAGCTTATTGGATATCCTATCATGACATATATTCAAGAGATCCCTCTCAGGTTAGAAGGGGTAGCTTCTAATCAAAAGTGGTTCGTGGTTATCTTGGAATTTACTTGCATTCAACCCAAATCAAGTTCTAAGTGATAACTTATCTTTTTATTTAAAATGTGCTAAGGCTTAACTCAATTATAGCCTAGAGTCAACTCTTGCGACAACATTTTCTAGTGCCATTGGCAGGGATGGAAGATGAAGTTATCTTCCCTGGGATACAACAAAGTTCAGATCTATCTCTTGATGGTGAAAAAGGGATAGTCATTCAATTGGATATGACCATTCACTTGGTGACTCCTTGGTTCATAGACTCTACATGATTTTGTTGGTGACTCCACTGGTCTCAAATGTTGAATTCGTTCGCTGCTCGAATTGTTGCAAGGTTTTCTCCTTTGGACTTTACAAATGTTTATGGCTTTCCAAACATTGTTCTAGACATTAAAATTTGGGAAGATGTCCTTCCTTAATTTGGAGAATATGAGGATGACAATCCCACTCAACACTTGTTTGAATTCAATAATATCATGGAGGAATTAAATGTACATCATGAAGATGTCCTCATGAAATTGTTTATGTTTTCATTGAAAAAAGATGTTAGACTCTGGTATAAATATTTACCCCATTCCAATATTCCTTCATTGAGATATTTTTACACACTTTTTCATCAACATTGTAAGAGGATATATTCAGTTGAAATCCTTTTGGAAGATTGTTGTAATATAGGATTCATAAGACAAAAAGATCATACAAATCCTCTTGAAGAGGAGGAAGAAACAACATAAATTTCTCAAGTTGATGAAGATGATCACTATGATGAAGAGTTGGCTTATAAAGAAGTTGGATCTTGTGAACATACTCAAGAAGAAGATATTCAACATCATAGTCAACCTGCAAAAGAGATAGAAAGGAATGATTATTGTTTTATCCAAAAAATACAGAGACCACCTCCTTCTTTGACTGAAGAATAAACAGATCTACTCCTGCACAGCTATGTTGCAGCCCCTACTCACATAGATTTGCAGCTTTCACACAGTCCCAGATATGAGTGTCAAACTTCTTCCATTTCTGAAAATGTAAATCTGTTTTTAAATCATGATAGTCATGTATTTCATGGAACTTTACAGGAAGCTAGTGAAACTATTTATGATGATTTCCTACCAGGAGATCAGATTTTAGACTCTGCATTGTTTCATGAAAAAGATATGGTTTCCATGTTTAATGATCATGAAGAAAGTTTGATGTTCGAAAATGCTTTAGATTGTGATTTGTAGAAGTATAATTATGAAATAAACAATACGCTAGAGATAGTAACAAAGTGTCCTTTGCTTGAGAGATCCACAGTTGATGTCTCAATTTTTTGTTTGACTGATGACCCCCTAGAGTTATCTGTTGAACCTAAATATAATGAGTATAGTGATGATTATTTCATCATTTCTGTAGAACAACTTGCTGCAGATTTTTCATGGAGGGATGAGGGTCTTCAGACAAGATTGTGCCATGATTTTGGAGATGCCACTGTAGATGATATTGAAGGGTGTTCAGATATTCTCTTCGAGAATGATCCTGAGAATTATAAATCAGAACATAGCGTAGTCCTGTATGTTTTAAAACCTCAGGACCATATATTTTTTCAAAATCCTTTTGTTGATCTTTTAGATTCATTTAATGGAGGAGTATGCTATGTCATGGATATTTGGTCACAAAAATCGATGAAAGGTTTGAAAATTCATGATCACCAATAGGTCAGATGGGAGTTGTTAGTTTCCTTTTTCAGCCTGCTCAAAGAAAGTGTGAGAAAATTTCAGATAAGTAGACAATTATTGGGTTGGCTTCATTGGCATTTTCGTATCATTTGATTCAGTGGGAACTTTTTAGTAGTTAGAGTAAGTGATGTATATAAATAATATTGACTTCAAGCATTAGATTATAGCGGTGGTTTTCAATATGTTTTCAGTTTAGTTTTGAATCCAGTAGGTTTTTTTTTTAAAGCATTACGACTCCATATCCCAATGGATGAATAAACGGTTTTTCATTCCGAAAAGATGCAAGTAAAGTGACAGGGTTCAGAGTTTGATAAGGATGATTTTGGGTCTCCCAATGGATGAAGGAACTTGGTCTATTGTTCTTGGTGCTTTAAAGGAAATCACCATCCCTATATGGAGCTTATGTTGGAAAAAATATTGAAATTTTCGCTTTCGGTAACTCAGGAGAATTTTTTTTATAATGTTTAGCTACCGAAAGTGCAGACTTTTGGTAGCTTAAATATCAAGTTTCATATGCCCTTAGCTATCAAAAGTGTATCAGTCAAGACCAAGCATTCAATCATCATGCATCAAGGCACATAGAGGAAGAGCTCATGAGGAGGCACGGAAAAAATGCAATAAATGGAAATAAAATCACTATAATAAGGTTTCAAACAAATGCCACGTCACCATTTCGAGGTTTCGACCATCGAAGGTTTGGCTAACATAAATATTTTAACCATTTCTCCGAAACCCAAAATCCTGAAATCCCGAAATCGGGTTTCGAAACTTTCGGTGGTTTACGGCGCTCTGAAATCGCACTGTTCACCGTCGAAATCCAAGACTTTCGGTAGTTAAGAGACCCCTGTTTTTGGACTATTAGCTGCCGAATCGCAGATTTTTTTTAGTGGATAAACTGCCTCAGCAAAAAATCAGTTTTCTCAGCCGTGGAGAGGCCGTTTTGCATGCTCAAATGGGTGATTGACATCTACAGATCCTAAAATTTCCATTGGTGCATTCATATTTTAATTTGGAGCTTCGGAAGGCAGTCATAGGTCCCCTTAAAGATGAGGTTCGTTTTAAAAAATGTGGCATTTTTTACTCTGCTGAGTCATCATTTTCAAATGATGATTCCGAGCAACTTGAATATCATTTAGAGAAATAGTCAAAGGTTTTTGTTCCTAATAGATCAGAGATCAATAAACTCCATCAGTTTTCCTACAGGTGTCACATATTGGGAGAATCAAATCCATCTCCGAGCCCTAATTTTCGTATCTCAGAATTTCCCTGTTTGACACATGTTTTTTGAAAGGCGGATCTGGGGAAAATGGAAACGAATATCAGGAAACCGAGAGAGTTTTTGGTCAGAAATGATAGATGAACAAATAAATCTTTCATTTTATACACAACTATCATGATTCGAAAGATACAAAACCATAACTGCAGTCCCAATTTTCAACAGTTTGGCCCATTTTCTATGGCAGAAAGTTTCTGAATTTGATGGTAACTGTTGTTATCTTTTGGGAGGATTTCGACCTCAATACCTACATGAAATGCCTTTTCATTTCTAGAGGGATTTATTTTGGAATCTAAATCATTTTTCAGTTATTTGAAAGGGGGGATAAGACATATATTATTGTATCTTCTTAAAGAAGAGAGAGGGGGAAAGACACACATGAGTAGTACTCCTGGGCTGTAGCTTTCATTTTCAAGTTAATAAAATATTGTAGAAGCATGTTTTATCCATATCATAGATTCTTGTGATGTTGCTTGCATAGTTTATCCATTTCCTTAGTTTCAATATCACTCCATCTTTCTTTTCTTCTCGATTTGTAACTATTTTATAATAGAATTCATCCTCTATTAGATGCTCTGTTGCGGACTGTTTATAGGTTGTTTCTTCTAGAGATCGAGGTTCATAATTCATACTATGCTAGACGCTCTATCCCAACCATATTTTTCCACTGATTTGTGCTTGGAATTCACTCATCGCTAAATGCTCCTTGTGTATTGTTATGTTTTCTCTTTATTCTGCTGCCATACTTTTATAAATCCTTCTCTTTGTAATCAGCTTCTACCTCACCTCTGTTCCATGGATTTCCATTGCCGAAACACTCTTATTATTTACTTTATTATTTGACTCCATGCCCAATGGACTACCTCCCGGTCCAACCCATCAGCCCTAAAAACCTCAAAACTGTTTGTTACCCACAAATCTGTCTGATGTTAAGATTATTGGATATCCTATCATGACATATATTCGAGAGATCCCTCTTGGGTTAGAAGGGGAAACTTCTAATCAAAAGTGGTTCATGGTTATCTCGAAATTTACTTGCATGCAACCCAAATCAAGTTCTGAGCAATAACTTATTTTTCATTTAAAATGTGCTAAGGCTTGGCTCAATTACAACCTAGAGTCAACTCTTGTGACAACATGGCATATTCATGTTTTACCTCTTCATTTCCTCTACGTTTGGTGGTGTTCCATATCCTGTACGTGAAGTTGACATGGAAGGAGGACGAGGATTCCTGAAACCACCATTTTTTTATAAATGAAACTAACACCATTTTTTTGGAGTTCTTACGGGAGATGATGCCCAAGGGCTCCCTCGGAGAGGATGCTCAGAGGATCCCATGGATATTCCCACGATTGAACCTACATTATTGATTTTCAAGTTAAAGGTGTTCCATGAAGATGGATATGAAAGAAACTTGTAGTTTGAAAATTCCAAAGGCAAGTTCCCCTCTGTGCCTATCCAAGGTTGAGGGTAAGCTTTCCACTACAAAATAAGGATAAAGCGTAGGAGGTAAGGCAATATTTTGTGCCACCTTGTAGTGTATTTCATATTGTGTTGTCTGGATTGCATTGGACTTTGTACTCTCTATTGTAAATATCATGTAGAGATAACATTAACCCTGTATTTTTTATTATAAATATTAATCAGTACAATTTCTGTGAAGAATTTCTGGTATCTATCTATGTATAAGGTGCGCAACAATCCAGATCCCCTAGTAAATTTGATACTCTGAAGTGTTGTTCTGTGTTTTCTACTTACCATCTGTTTTCTAAATAATTTTTTTTCTTCACTTGGTCTTTAACCCGTGAAAAAAAACTACCTGTAAGTCACGTTTTGATGAAGACAATGGCAATACAGGGATGAAGACAATGATTCCCTATGTCCATAATATGACGAAAAAATTATTCTTAAGAAAAACATTGACCTCCTCACTATCACGAGACAAGAAGTGAGCAGTCGAGGAATACACGCATTATGCACCAAATATAAAAAATGAAAAAAAAGACACATAGAAAAAATGGGACTCCCTCAGATATGGCATGAATACAATCAATTTGAATCCCTTCTAGAATGGTTGGCCTCCATCTTGTCATGGATTCCATTTTTTATTTGTATTAGTTTGTTTTTGAGTAAATATTTTTTCACAAAATTTAATGTTGCGGATCGGAAATGAAAATTCTCTCTTTTATAGATGAAAAAATGGTTTCACCTTTTGAAGTAATCATTCAATCCTTTGCATATATTCCAAAAAAAAATTCTTTTAAAAATCAGAAATGGTGAACTTTTACAAATTTTATATAATAAACTATTTAAGACCATTTAATATTATAATAAAATATTTTCTATTAAACTTGAATTGCATCCACTTACAATGGGAGTGGTAACATCCGCTCTGAGAGTTTTATTTCAGGTTCCACTAGACAGTAACGAAATTTGTAATTTATGGCTAAATAATATTTCCAATGTACATATAAGTACATGAGGAAACGAATGAGGAAAGAGATTTTGTAATTTCATGTTAAATGCATATTTTCAATGTAGATGTAAGAACAAGAAGTTTATGCACACCGATAAATGTGTGGAAGCATTTCAAAGTCTCAAGGAGTTGTTGATGACAACTCAATACTAAAAGTCCCTGACATGGACGAGGATTTCTTGGTATACACTGACACACTCAAGGAAGGCTTAGGTGGAGTCTTGATGCAAGATGGTTGAGTGATCACTTACATATCGAGGAAGTTAAGAAAGAATGAGGAGAACTATGCGACACATGATTTGGATTTATTAGCAATTTTGTATTCCGTGAGAGTGTGGGAACACTATCTTCTTGAACAAAAATTCAAACTAAAAATGGACCATTGTGGCTTACAACACATTTTTATGCAAAGTGACTTGAACATGTGACAAAGGAATTGGTTGGAACTTCTTAGCAAGTATGACTTCAAGATTACTTACATAAAAGGAACAGTGAACTTCAAACGAATCTACGTGAAAAGATTCTAATTATATAATGCAACAGTGACTCGTATCAAGAGGTTAAGGAATTTATCAGACAAAACACCATGTTGATACGAAAATTTCAGGAATAAAAATTTAACAAATTAATGAGATATAATAACTAGATTTACGTATCGTCCAATGACAAGTTGAGGAGTTTGATCTTATACGAAGCTCATAGAGCAGTGTACATGGCTCATCCAAGAATCACGAAGATGAGGGTAGACCTTAAACCCTTATTCTTCTAGAAAGGAATGAATGCAAACATAGTCAACTATATGGCAAGATGTCTAGAATGTCAACAAGTGAATGTTGAACATAGACATCTGGCAGGATTAGTATAGCCACACGTTATTTCATAATCAAAATGGGAGGTCATTTCGATGGATTTCATTGTTGGATTGTCTTCGACGACAATGAGGCACCACTCGATTTTTGTGGTTGTTTATACTCTGACAAAGAGTGAACATTCTATCCCTGTGTGTATGATGTATCAGGTTCCTAAGAGAGCTAGAGTCTTTATTAGTGTAATAGTAAGACTAAATGGTGTGCCTAAGATTATCATATCCAATCGAGGATCGATGTTTATTGGATGATTTTGGACTAGTTTCCAAGAGTCCCTCGGAACCCAACTTAAATTTAGTATGGTATATCACTCGAAAATAGATGGGTAGACTGAACAAACAAACGAAATGTTGAAGGATATGTTTTGTACATATGTGATGGACGAACAAAAGCATTGGGAAGATTTCTTGCCATTGCTAGAGTTTGCATACAACATAATCTATCAAAGCACCATTAATATGGCACCTTTTGAGTTTCTTTACGAGTGACCATGTCAGATGCCTTTAAGTTAGGATCAGCTTGGGGATAGGGTCCTCGTCGAACCAGAAGAGATCCAATAAATGGAAAATAAAATGAAACGATAAGACAAAGGATCAGGGAAGTGCATGATCGATAGAAGAGTTGTATGAATAGACATGAGGCCCGGGCGCCAGTGCCCCCTGAGGGTCCATCACACACTCAAGTTGATAATGCTATCATTCACTCAAAACTTTAGAAGGTCATGTTTCCTGAGTTCTTTGGTGTCATGGATGGCGCAGCCGCCGAGACATGGTTGGAGAATATGGCGATGTGATTTGAACTTCACTACTATATGTACAACATGAAGGTCTACATTGTGGTATTTCAGTTGAAGGGGATTTCTCTTCTATGGTGGAAGACGCTCCTGCCACAACTGAACATGACTGCCGAAGACATGTCATGGTAAATTTTCGAGGAACAGTTATGGGAGAGGTATATGTCGGATGAATTCATTGAGCGTCATCTCAATGAGTTCAACACCTTGCGACAAGGTGTTTGTATGTTGCCTCGGTACGAGGCCCATTTCATGGAGTTACTTAAGTATCCTCCACATTTGAACATCGATAATCTTAAGGTCAACAAGTTTGTGTTCATCCTTAATGTCATCATTTGTGCATAAGTGAGGATTTAAATGCCTTAGACGTTGCATGATGTTGTAAAGAAGGCCCTCATAACTAAGGAGGAGATCATCAATGGGGGTTAGAACAGGACTACGACGAGGCCGACGAGAGAGGAGACTTCTTATGTGCAGCAACATCATACACTAACTAGAAATCCATTGGGTTATCGAGGCACTCTGAGAGGTTCCACATTCATGGAACCACAATGATCAGTTCCAGAAAAATGGATTCCCTATAGAGGACCATAACACCAGATGCAATGTTGTTCACTGCAAAAATAGTTCAGGCTAGTTCAGTTGAACAAACTAGGGTTATAGGCTAGTTGACAATCAACTTCTACTTCTGGGACCAAGAGTACTGGAAAGGTTATGGGTTGCAGCCTTAACCTAAGAGATTTTGTCATGAAGGACAACATGTATGTCATGATATTAGGATCTTATGATGTCATGATCAGTATGGATTAGTTGGAATTGCATGAGGCAATACTCAACTATAAGATTAAACGATTTAGTTTGGTCGATGATGAGGGTCAAAGACATGTGATTGTAGGAAGGAACGAGGGAGTTTCCCTAAGGTTCATATCTTTCCTACATTTGTGGAAAAGCATGCACAAGGGATGCAAGTTATATGTAATCCTTTTGTTGAATGAAAAGGGCATGTTGCAAGGACTATAAAACCTTCTTGTAGTACAAAAATTTTCTCAGGTCTTATGAGATGAGTTACCAGGGTTGCGGCCTGAGAGGGAATTGGAATTTATCATCGAACTAAAACCTGGGACTGAATTGATAGTAGAACGTTGTATTGGATGTCAAACCTTGAGCTACAACGGTTGAAAATGAAAGTAAATAGTTACTGAACTTAGGAATTATATGTACAAGTGTGTCTCTTGGGGTGCATCTATTATTTTCATATAAAAGAAGGATTGATCATTAAGAATATTCATTGACTACCGTCAAATGAACAAGGAAATGATAAGGAACTAGTATATGTTTCCAATAATTAACGATTTTTTTGATCAAATGAAGGGATCGACTGTGTTTTTGAAGATCGACTTTAGATAAGGGTATCACCAGTTACAGATCAAGGAGGAATACATTCCTAAGACTTCCTTTAAGATGAGGTTTAGTGATTATGATTTTATTGTTTTACTGTTTGGACTGACAAACGAACTAGGGGTATTCATGATCTTGATGAATCGGGTGTTCTATGAATACTTGGACAAGTTCGTTCAAGTATTGATAGACTATACTTTTATTTATTCTCGAATGATGGAAGAACATGATGAACATTGGCGCTTGGTACTATAGTTTCTTTGAGAGAAAACATTGTTTGGGAATATGATGCAGGAGCATCCGAATTACATCGTGCGAGCCAGCGCGTGGAGGAAAAGGAACAGCTGGAAAGTGCCAGCATCCAAATTTTTGAACCATTGTAATATATTAGCTGCGCCAAGCATTAATGTTTTGATGTGATGAAGCGCACTTATAGATTGTAACGGACCTTGAGCGGATAAGCTCTCGTCCTTAGGTAGCTGAGGCATTTACTTAGATTTAGTGCAGGTAGATAGGATAATTAACTGTAGATTAGACAGTCACCGTTTGAGAGGGAAAACGGAATATAGACACCCTCCCTTGTATCTTTGAAAGGGGCTCAATTCATTCAGACAGGAAAGAGAAGAGAGCAGAGCAGAGAGCTTGTGAAGAAACCTCCATGTACAGTTATTGAATTAATAGGAAGAACCCTGATTCAATCCCATGGACGCGTTTGACCTCTGTGTGTTGCTGATATTATKCTTGTGCATGTTTGCTTCTTTCTATGCTTATTTKTTATATRCTGCTTATGTGATTGCATATCAGGTTAGAAACCTGAGGGAATGAAGGAATGAGTTTCAATTGTTTCTCTGTTTAGGCCAGGAGATTCCTGCATCGAGTGCAGTTGAATACCTCCGCATAGAGTGCGTCGAGGAGGCTAAACGGTTCAGCCTTTGTTCTCATTCGCCCAAAGTTGAGCTGGGTTATTCGAGCGTGCAGGCGAGTGCAGGTCGAACCGGAGTCTCGGTAGCAAGTCTGAAAGAAAAGGTTCGAGATTGCTGCAGCGTGGGTGCACAGGTCCCAGGAGACTTAGTCACTAAGGAAGTGGTCGAAGACCGAACACAGGGAGCGTGTTCAAGACAATCTCTAAAGGAGACTGAGTTAGTAAAAGATCAGGAGGAATAGACCCTTTGCTTCGCTCGCCCAGGACAAGGTGTTGAAGCAGAGAACTCTTCAGAGGAAGAGAATCAACGACTTGAATTTGTCCTGGAGAATCACGAAGTCCTGAGGATCGTTCGATCTGGGAGGAGGAGCGAGGAGTTTAACCTCAAGCGCAAGAAGGGCCATTGGCCATCGGGTGTTGAAGAATCGGGGTTGGTGAGTGCAAAATTTCCACGCACGTAGAAATCGCGATGGGCGATTCCCCGATTTGAGCTGAGCCGTCGATCACTGGAGGGACAGGTGGCGAAAATCCAGAAACATCGAAGTTTTGGTATTCCGGGTTTCCAGCAGCAGGAGACATGGAGTCGCGGACCCGCGAACTGCGAAATCCCGACGTGACGTGGCAGCGTGGGGTCCAGAAGCAAGTGGAGGACGGGTGGGCCCCTACCAGGAATCGGTGATTCGGTACTCGGGGATTGGAAGCATAAGGGCTCGGCAGTTCGAGGAGAAAAACCCCGAGGTTGACCGTTGACCATCGGGGGTCGGGGTTTTGGGGTTGATTGCACGGGGACAGTATTGCAAGACTCTCGACTTCGCGAGTCCCGATCTCCCGATACGTGAAAGGGAGATTTCTGAGAAGAATGTGGGTGTTAGAACTCCCGAGGGGGTTGGAAGAGTGTGGACTCTTCGGGCCGAGGTTTAGTGAGATCCTGGGGGAGTCAGAATGTGTCAAAATGATCTTTTTATCAATCGAAGATTCATTATTTAGGGGATGTTATCTATGGTGAAGGTATCGTTGTGGATCCCATGAAGGTAGAGGCTATTATAGAATGGCTTGCATTGACAAATTTCCCAGAAGTGTGTAGCTTCATGGGGTTAGCGGGATATTATCGACGGTTCGTCGAGGGTTTTTTGAAGACAGAAAATCCAATTACGGAATTAAAGAAGAAGAACAAGAAGTTTTTTTGGATCGAGAAATGTGCAGAATCATTTCAAAGGTTCAAGGATATGTTTATGACAACTCCCATACTAAAATTCCCTGACATGGATGAGGACTTCTTGGTATGCACTGACACATGCAAGGAATTCTTAGGTGAATTCTTGATGCAAGACGGTCGAGTGATCGCTTACATCTCAATGAAGTTAAGAAAACACGAGGAGAACTATGAGACACATGATTTGGAGTTATTATCCATTATGTATGTCATGAGAGTGTGGAGAGACTACCTGATTGGATGAAAATTCAAACTAAAAATGGACCACTTCGGTTCACAACACATTTATATGAAAAGTGGCTTGAATGCATGACAAAGGCATTGGTCAAAACTTAGTGAGTACAATTTCGAGATTACCTACATAAAAGGAACAATGAAGAGGGTGGATGATGTGTTGATTCGGAGACCATGCATATTTTATGTGATACCTTTTCAGATGAATCTACGTGAAAATATTCTAACTATACAACGTGATGATGACTGGTATCAAGAGGTTGAGGAATTTATCGAACAAAAGACCATGTTGATACCAAAATTTGAGTGATAAAAATTTGACGGATTAATAAAATATAATAACTATATTTACGTACCATCTAATGACTAGTTGAGAATTTTGATATGAAATGAAGCTCATAGAGAAATGTACATGGTTCATTTAGGAGTCACGAGGATGAGGGAATACCTTAAACCCTTATACTTATGGAAAGGAATGAAGGCAGACATAGTCAACTACGTGGCGAGATGTATAGAATGTCAGCAAGTAAAGGCTGAACATAGACATATGGTAGGATTAATACATCCACACATTATTTTAGAATCTTAATGGGAGGTCATTTCGATGGATTTCATTGTTGGATTGTCATCACTAGCAAGGAGGCATGACTCGATTTTCATGGTAGTTGACACTCTGACGAAGAGTGAACATTTTATCCCTATGCATATGACATATCAGGTGTCTGATATAGCTAGAGTCTTTATCAGTGAGATAGTGAGACTACATGGTGTGTGTAAGAGGCTCATGTCTGATTCAGGATCGATGCTTACCGGATGAGTTTGGACTAGTTTCTAATAGGCCTTGGGAATCCAACTTAACTTTAGTATCGTATATCACCTAGAGACAAATGGGCAATCAAAACAAACAAACCAAATCTTGGAGGATATGTTTCGTATGTACATGATGGACCAACAAAAGCATTGGGAAGATTTCTTTGCATTGTTATAGTTTTCATACAACATAATCTGTCAAAGAACCATTAAGATGGATCCTTTTAAGTTTCTTTACAAGTGACCATGTAGACGCCTTTGAGTTGGGATCGACTTGAGGATAGGGCCCTGGTAGAAGCAGAAGAGATCCAAGAAATGGAAAAGAAAATGAAAATGATAAGACAAAGGATCAAGGAAGTGAAAGATCAACATAAGAGTTGTATGGATAGACAACAGGCCTGGGCGCCAGTACCCCTTGAGGGTCCACTGCATGATCAAGACGGTAATGGTTGCATTCACTGAGAACTTGAGAAGGTCAAGTTTCCTGAGTTCTTTGGTGTCGCGGATGGCACTACCACCAAGGCATGGCTGGAGAATATGGCGATGTGATTTTCACATCACTACTATACCTTTAATATGAAGGTCTGCATGGTGGTATTCAGCTGAAGGGGATCATTCTGGTATGGTGGAAGATGTTATTTCCACAACTGAACATGGTCATTGAAGATGTGTCATGGTAACTTTTCAAGGAACAATTCTAGGAGAGGTATATGTCGGAGGAATTCGTTGAGTGCTAGCTCAATGAGTTCAACACCTTGCGACAAGGCGGTCATACATTTCTTGAGTACAAGTTTCATTTCATGGAGTTACTTAGGTATCCTCCACATTTGAAAACTGGTAAGCTTAAGGTCAACAAGTTTTTGTTCAACCTTAATGCCAAAATTTGTGCGAAAGTGAGGATTTTAATGCCTCAGACATTGTAGGATGTTGTCCAAAAGGCCCTCATAATTGAGGAGGAGCTCATCAGTGGGGGTCCAAATAGGAATACAACAAGTTCGATGGGACAAGAGACTTCTCATGTGCAGTAGCAGCAGACACCAACTAGAAATCCATCGGGTTATTGAGGCACCCCGATAGGTTCCACATTGATGGAACCACGATGATTGGTTCCTCAAAAATGAACTCCCTGTAGAGGACCACAACACTAGAGGCAATGTCATTTGCAGCAGAAATAGTTCAGGCCTATTCAGTTGAACAAACCAAGGTTACAGGATGGTAGGCCATCTACTTCTACTTATGGGACCAGGAGTACTAGACCGAAGACCAGATGCTCGACATGTGAAGAGCCACATTAAGAACGTGTCTACCGAGTTGAGAGGGTGAGAGTAGCAAGATCAATCAGACTCACCACAGTAGGATATTTGGGCAAGGCCCATCAGATTCATGTAGCGGTGAACAATCGCCAGGCTGAGCACCAGTCTACTTTTCTTGATACATCAGGTAGCATCGCTGGCCAGGCCTTTAGTATTTTGATAGATCTAGGTGCTACAAAGAGCTTTATTTCCATTGCAGTTCTAAAAGCAATTAAGTTAAAGGGAGTCAAATATGACGAGTTTAGCTACATAGAAATGGCTTCGGAATCCAAAAATAAGGTTGGAGGAAAGGTTACGGGTTGTATCCTTAACCTGGAAGATTTTATGACGAAGGAAAACATGTACGTCATGATCTTAGGATCTTATGATGTCGTGATCGGTATGCATTGGTTGGAATCACATGAGGCGATCCTCAAATGTAATATGAAACAATCGAGTTTGGTCGATGATGAGGGTCAAAGACATGTGATTGTAGGAAGGAACCAGGGAGTTTCCCTAAGGTTCATCTCTTCCCTATAGCTATGGAAGAGCATGCGCAAGGGATGCAAGTTATATGTGATCCTTGTGTTGAATGAAAAAGTCATGGTGGAAGGACTATAAACCCTTCCTGTAGTACAAAAATTTGTGGAGGTATTCCCAAATGAGTTACCAGGGTTGATGCCTCAGAGGGAATTGGAATTTACCATCAACCTAAAACCTGGGATTGAATCGATAGCAAGAACATTGTATCAGATGTTGAACCTTGAATTATAGAAGTTGAAAATGAAAGTAAAGAGTTACTAGACTTAGGAATTATACGTACAAGTGTGTCACTGTGGGGTGCACTTGTTATTTTCATACAGAAGAAGGATCATTCATGGAGAATATGCATTGACTACTGTTAAATGAACAAGGAAATGATCTAGAACTAGTATCTGTTACCAAGAATTCATGATTTGTTTGAGAAAATGAATGGCACGACTGTGTTTTCAAAGATCTAATTGAGATCAGGGTTTCACCAGTTATAGATCAAGGAGGAATACATTCCTAAGACTGCCTTCAAGATGAGTTTTGGTCATTATGATTTTATCATTTTACCGTTTGGACTGACAAACGCACCAGGGGTATTCATGAGCTTGATGAATGGGGTGTTCTACGAATGCTTGGACAAGTTCATTCAAGTATTTATCGATGATATTTTGATTTATTCTTGGATGATGGAAGAACATGATGAACATTGGCGCTTGGTACTACAGTTTCTTCGAGAGAAAAAATTGTTTGGGAATGTGTCAAAATGCTCTTTTTATCAATTGAAGATACATTATTTAGTCAATGTTATCTCCGATGAAGGTATCGATGTGGATCTCGTGAAGGTAGATTCTATTATGGAATGGACTACGTTGACGAATGTCCCAGAAGTGAGTAGCTTCATGGGTTTAGCGAGATATTATCAATGGTTCGTGGAGGGTTTTTTGAATATAGAAAATCCGATTATGGAATTGCAGAAGAAGAACAAGAAGTTTGTGTGTACCGATAAATGTTCGGAAGAATTTTGAAGGTTCAAGGAGATGTTTACAACAATGCCAATACTAAAAGTCCCTGACATGGATGAGGACTTCTTTGAATGCACTAACAAACCCAAGGAAGTCTTAGGCAGAGTCTTGATGCAAGACGATTGAGTGATCGCTTACATCTCAAGGAAGTTAAGAAAGAATGAGGAGAACTATGAAACACATGATTCAGAGTTATTATCCATTATGTATGCCCTCAGAGTATGGAGAGACTACCTAATTGGATGGAAATTTGAACTAAAAATGGACCACTATGGTTTACAACACATTTTTATGAAAAGTGACTTGAACACACAACAAAGGTGTTGGTCGGAACTCCTTAGCGAGTACGATTTTGATATTACCTACATAAAAGGAACAATGAAGAGAGTGGATGATGTGTTGAGTTGGAGACCACACATATTTTCGTTGATCCCTCTTTAGATGAATCTACATGAAAATATTCTAACTATATAATGCAATGATGACTGGTATCAATAGGTTAAGGAATTTATCAGACAAAACAACATGTTGACATCAAAATTTTAGGGATAAAAATTTTACGGATTAAAGAAATATAATATCCAGATTTGCGTACCATCCAATGACGAGTTCAAAATTTTGATCTGAAACCAGGCTCATAGAGAAGTGTACATGGCTCATCTAGGAGTCATGAAGATGAGGGCATATTGTAAACCCTTATAATTCTGGAAAGGAATGAAGGTTGACATAGTCAACTACGTAGAAAGATGTATAGAATGTTAGAAAGTAAAGGCTAAACATAGACATGTGGCAGGATTAATACATCCACACGTTATTTCATATATGAAATGGGAGGTCATTTCGATGGATTTTATTGTTGGATTGTCTTCGATGGAAAGGTGACATGACTTGATTTTCGTGGTAGCTGGCATTCTGACGAAGAGTGAACATTGTATCCCTATGCGTATGACATATCAGGCGCCTGATATACCTAGAGTATTTATCAACGAGATAGTGAGACTACATGGTGTGACAAAGAGGATCATATTTGATCGAGGATCGGTGCTTACCCGATGATTTTGGACTAGTTTACAATAGGCCTTGGGAACCAAACTTAACTTTAGTACCATATATCACCCAAAGACAAGCTGGTAGACAGAAAAAATGAACCAAATATTGGAGGATATGCTTCGTATGTACGTGATTGAATAACATAAACATTGGGAAGATTTCATGGCACTGCTAGAGTTTACATACAACAACAACTATAAAAGTATCATTAAGATGGCACCTTTTGATTTTATTTACAAGAAACCATGTCAGACTCCTTTGATTTGGGATCAGATTGAGGATAGGGTCTTGGTAGGACTAGAAGCGATCCAAGAAATGGAAGAGAAAATGAAAACAATAAGACAAAGGATTAAGGAAGTGGAGGATGGACAAAAGAGTTATGTCGATGTGCATCACGTTGAATGTAATTATGAAGTTGTTGATTGAGTCTTCTTGCAGATAAAACCATACAAGATTTCTATCAGGTTTGGAAAGGGTGCTAAACTCTCTCTTAGGTTTCTGGGACCCTTCGAGGTAGTGGAAAGGAAGGGGCCTCTCACCTATCGACTAGCCTTTCTTAATTCTTTGAGGCGTATGCAGGATGTTTTTCATGTATTTTTTTTGAGACATTATGTTAGTGATGCAGGAGAATCATCAAACAAAGTCACATGGGATGAGACCACAACGCTTAGTGGGCCTTTTGAGTAAAATTTTAAATTTTGAAAGATGACGTATCTCAGATAAATTATTAGTAAAAGATGAATGAGAGAAGTTAATGGGAGGAGGTTGAACGATCGCATCAAAACCAAAAGAGATCAAATCATCCTTTAGTTATTTTATTTTGGCGTGGATCTAAATATTCGCCTTAAATTGGTTGACACAGACGTTTATATAATAAGACTTAATTATCTATAGAATTTAATTTTGATTGGGTAGGTAGTTCGAGGAAACCCATCCACTCCATGTTTTCCTAGGATTTCGACAAACTCAAATAAAAGGGTTTCCTCGAAAGAAACTCTTTCCACACTCCTTGTGCTTCTTGGTTTTGGTTCTTCAATTCTTAGTCACTCATTGACGCTGTGCACTCCTTGCACTTAGTCAAAGTTCTCGTTGTTCCTTCTGAAATCTTCTAAGTCAATTCAAGACTCTATCGATGCACTCCTTGCATATGATATCCACACCTTGCATATGATTTTCAAAAGAGAAATAATTGAAACTTTTCTAGTTCGTCACAATTTCATATGATCCAACATGAATAATCATACAAAAACGAAATGAACTAAAACACTCATAAAATGTATCATTCGTTATATCACAAATCAAAATGAACGTTGTCCAAGGAATTAGAACAATTTGGTATGCTCTATTCATTCATGAAATAAATAACATAGTATTACAATTTTTCATTGCATATTTCTTCTACTCTACTACTCCGCTCTACTCTATCCCTACAATAAAACAACAAATATATCTAAGGAGTGGCTCCTTGATCTCTTCTTCATCCTATCTACAACCAATCCTATCAGTTTCTAGTGGTTACCTGCGTTTTCCTATTACAATAACTATCAGTTATTACCATATAAGAATTGACACTCTCTATCTGCAACTCCTTACAGTTGTATAAGACTTTACAAAAAAGATATATTTAAAAACATAGTTTCCAAAATATCTCAACAATTCGTTGTGTTCCAGAGATAAATGTTGATTTGAAATCCTGTCATGTTGAGATGTCATATCCCTATGTCCATGTTTGCATATTTGACTTTGAAAGTGATGCTCCTGCATCATCAGTGCTAGTGCCATGTAGCACCCATCCACAGGATGCTAAGCAATTAACCATTTATTTAAATACTTACACATTAAAAACTTTGTTTTAGCATTATTTCATTGATTTTTATTTCCACATTTCTTCCACATATTCTCAATGATAAATATAATAACATGATGAAATGAGTAGTAGGCTAATTTTAAGATTTAAGAACTTAAAACATAAGTATACCACTGAAATACCAAATATCACTGAAAATACCTCCTCCTTAGTTTGTAGAATCTCATCAGTTGTAATGTAGTCTTGGGTGCTTCCAAGTATTCTTTTCCTGCTTGACCAGAGTGAAACAACGGAATCCTCCCTACCAACTTGGAGCCTAGCCGACTTCCTAGCTCCAAGAAACCTTTCATTTTCTTGGCCCTCTGTGCCCATGACTCCAAGAACAACAAAGCACAAATGCTCAAAGAAAACTATCACAAGAATTATCTTCCAAAACTCTCACAACCTCTCATCGCGCTCCAACCTCTCCACCCCCCTCCTCTCTACTTCTTCTCCCTATTTATCAAGTTTCCATACACACTTCCCCAAGTCTCCTCACCCCCCCTAATTACTATCCATCAACCTTCCTTATCTAAATATTTTGGGAAAATATTAAAATAAAGCTAAATATAAATGACTTGCATTAAACAACAATAAAAAAAATAAAAAGTCATTATTCTCATGCTAGATAATAAATGTTATTTGATAATTTTCCTCAAAATGTACATAACACTCCACCATGCTCATTTAATTCATCACACCCACCATCTATCAAAGTCAACAAAGTCTTTAATTCTTCTAGATATTTGTATGCAATATAATTTACATATTCAATAAACATTCAATTAAATAGTTAATAATTTATTTTAATAATTAATACATTAATTGCTTATACTAGTATACATGGGTAGGGTATGTGTGCGTAGCTAGAGGACACATATCTTATGCATGTACTAATGATAAACAATCATTTCCTCTAGTGCATAGTTCTGATATGAT